>OX422208.1:698699564-698949564 GCA_949130495.1 Sambucus nigra
AAACCGGGAGTCCCGTGGTTGTGCGATCATTTCCTACGAGTTACATTGGTCACGTGGGAGGTGTTGGTGCCACCCACGGGGCCATTCAGGTGTTGTTTCGAGTTTTCACCCTCTAACGCCATGTTTTTATGCCTAAGTCTAGAAATATGCAAATTATCATCGTATTACCAAACTGGGAGTCCGTGGCTGTGCAGTCAGTTAGTACGATCACATTGGTCCCATGGTAGGTGTTGGTGCCACCCACGAGGTTGTTCGGGGGATGTTTTGGATTTTGACCCTCTAATAACATGTTTTTAAGCCTAAGTCTAGAAATATGCAAGTTACCCTCGTATTCTCAAACCGGGAGTGTCGTGGGTATGCGGTCAGTTCCTACGAGTTACATTGGTCCCGTGGGAGGTGTTGGTGCCACCTACGGGGCCGTTCGGGGGATGTTTCAGGGTTTCATCCTCTAAAGCCATGTTTTTAAGCCTAAGTCTAAAAATATGCTAATTTTCATCTTATTCTCAAACCGATAGTCCTGCGGCTGAGCGGTCAGTTCCTACGAGTTACATTGGTCCCGTGGGAGGTGTTGGTGCCACCCACAGGGCCGTTCGGGTGCTGTTTTGGGTTTTCACCCTCTAATGCCATTTTCTATGCCTAAGTCTCGAAATATGTAGTTTATCATCGTATTCTCAAACCGAAGGTCCCGCGGCTGTTCGGTCAGTTCCTATGAGTTACATTGGTCCCATGAAATGTGATGGTGCCACCCACGGGCCGTACAGGGGCTGTTTTGAGTTTTCAACCACTAACGCCATGTTTTTGAGCTAAAATCTAGAAATATGCAAATTATCGTCGTATTCTCAAACCGAGAGACCCGCGACTACGGGGTCAGTTCCTATGAGTTACATTGGTCTCGTGGGAGGTGTTGGTGCCACGCCTAGGGCCGTTCGGGGGTTGTTACGAGTTTTCACCCTCTAACCCAATGTCTTGCTTTAGTTTAGAAATATGCCATATACCATCGTATTCTCAAATCGGGAGTGTCGCGGCTGTGCAGTTAGTTCCTATGACTCACACTGGTCCCGTGGGAAGTGTTGGTACGCCCCACGGGGCTGTTCGGGGGCAGTTTAGAGTTTTATCCTCTAATGCCATTTTTTATGCCTAAGGCTAGAATTTAAAATTATAGTCGTATTCTCAAACCGGGAGTCCCACGGCTGCGCACTCAGTTCATACGAGTTACATTGGTCCCGTGGGAGGTGTTGGTGCCACCCACGAGGCCGTTCGAGGGCTGTTTCGAGTTTTCACCCTCTGACGCAATGTTTTTAAGCTTAAGTCTAGAAATATGAAAATTATCGTCGTATTCTCAAACCGAGAGTCCCACGGCTGCGCAATCAGTTCCTACGAGTTACATTGGTCCCATGGGAGGCGTTGGTGCCACCCACGGGGCCGTTCGGGGGCTGTTTCGGGTTTTCACCCTCTAACGCCATGTTTTTAAGCCTAAGCCTAGAAATATGCAAATTATCATCATATTCTCAAACCAGGAGACCCGCGACTGCGGGGTCAGTTCCTACTAGTTAAATTGGTCCCGTGGCAGGTGTTGGTGCCACCCACGGGGCCCGTTCGGGGTTGTTTCGATTTTTCACCCTCTAACGCAATGTTTTGCTTCAGTTTAGAATATGCAAATTATCGTTGTATTCTCAAATCGAGAGTGTAGCGGTCGCGCGGTTAGTTCCTACTACTCACATTGGTCTCGTGGGAGGTGTTGGTGCCACCCACGGGGCCGTTCGGGGGTTGCTTCATGTTTTCACACACAAACGCCATGTTTTTAATCCTAAGTCTATAAATATGCAAATTATCATCGTATTCTAAAATCGGGAGACCCGCGAATGCGGGGTTAGTTCCTACGAGTTACATTGGTCCCGTGGGAGTTGTTGGTGCCACCCACGGGCCTGTTCGGGTATTGTTTCGAGTTTTCACCCTCTAACGCCATGTTTTTGTTAAGTCTAGAAATATGCAAATAACCATCATATTCTCAAACCGGGAGTTCCGCGACTGCGCGGTCAGTACCTACGACTCACATTGGTACCTTGGGAAGTGTTGGTGTCACCCACAAGGATGTTCGGGGGCAGTTTCAAGTTTTTACCCTCTAAGGCCATGTTTTTATGCCTAAGTCTAAAAATCTGTAAATTATCGTCGTATTGTCAAATCGGGAGTCCTGCGGCTACGTGGTCAGTTCCAACGAATTATATTGGTCCTGTGGGAGGTGTTGGTGCCACCCACGAGGCCGTTCGGGGGCTGCTTTGTGTATTCACCCTCTAACGCCATGTTTTTAAGCCTAAGTCAAAAAATATGCAAATTATCATGATACTCTCAAACCGGGAGTGCTGCGGTTGCACGGTCAGTTCCAACGTGTTACATTGGTCCGGCGGGAGGTGTTGGTGCGACCTACGGGGCCGTTCGCGGGTTGTTTTGGGTTTTCACCCTCTAACGCCGTGTTTCTATGCCTAAGTCTAGAAATATGTAAATTATCATCGTATTCTCAAACAGGGAGTCCCGCGGTTGCGCGGTCTATTCCTACGACTTACATTGGTCTCGTGGGAGGTATTGGTGCCACCCATGGGTCCGTTCGGGGGTTGTTTCGGGTTTTCACCCTCAAACGCCATGGTTTTATTCTTAAGTCTTGAAATAAGAAAATTATCATCGTATTCTCAAACCAGGAGACCCGCGACAGCGCGATCAGTTCCTACGAGTTACATTGGTCCTGTGGGGGGGTGTTAGTGCCACCCATGGGGCCGTTTGGGGGGTGTTTTTGGTTTTCACCCTCTAACACCATGTTTTTATACCTAAGTCTAGAAATATGCAAATTATTGTTATATTCTCAAACCGGGAGACCGGCGACTGCGGGGTCAGTTCCTACGAGTTACATTGTTCCCGTGGGAGGTGTTGGTGCCACCCTTGGGGCCGTTCGGGGACTGTTTCGAGTTTTCACCATCTAACGCCATGTTTTGGTGAAGTCTAAAAATATGGAAATTATCATCGTATTCTCAAATCGGGAGTGTCGCGGCTGTACGGTCAGTTCCTACGAGTTATATTGGTCCCGTGGGAGGTGTTGGTACCACCCACGGGGACGTTCGGATGTTGTTTTGGGTTTTCACCCTCTAACGTCATGTTTTTATGCCTAAGTCTAGAATTATGCATATTATCGTCGTATTCTCAAAACGGGAGTCCCGCGGCTGTGCAGTCATTTCCTACGAGTTACATTGGTTACGTGGGAGGTGTTGGTTCCACCCACGGGGCCGTTCAGGGGTTGTTTCGAGTTTTCACACTCTAACGCATTGTTTTTAAGCCTAAGTGTAGAAATATGCAAATTATCGTCGTATTACCAAACTGGGAGTCCGTGGTTGTGCGGTCAGTTCGTACGATCACATTGGTCCCGTGGGAGGTGTTGGTGCCACCCACGAGGCCGTTCGGTGGATGTTTTGGATTTTGACCCTCTAACAACATGTTTTTAAGCCTAAGTCTAGAAATATGCAAGTTACCCTCGTATTCTCAAATCGGGAGCGCCGTGGGTATGCGGTCAGTTCCTACGAGTTACATTGGTCCCGTGGGAGGTGTTGTTGCCACCTACGGGGCCGTTCGGGGGATGTTTCAGGTTTTCACCCTCTAAAGCCATGTTCTTAAGCCTAAGTCTAGAAATTTGATAATTTTCATCATATTCTCAAACCGATGGTCCTACAGCTGCGCGGTCAGTTCCTACGAGTTACATTGGTCCCGTGGGTGGTGTTGGTGCCACCCACGGGGCCGTTCGGGGGTTGTTTTGGGTTTTCACCCTCTAAAGCCATTTTTTATGCCTAAGTCAAGAAATATGCAGTTTATCATCGTATTCTCAAACCGAGGGTCCCGCGGCTGTGCGATCAGTTCCTATGAGTTACATTGGTCCCGTGAAAGGTGTTGGTGCCACCCACGGGCCATTCAGGGGCTGTTTTGAGTTTTCACCCACTAACGCCATGTTTTTAAGCCTAAATCTAGAAATATGCAAATTATCGTCGTATTCTCAAACCGAGAGACCCGTGACTGCGGGGTCAGTTCCTATGAGTTAGATTGGTCTCGTGGGAGGTGTTGGTGCCACCCACAGGGCCGTTCGGGGGTTGTTTCGAGTTTTCACCCTCTAACGCAATGTTTTGCTTAAGTTTAGAAATATGCAATATATCGTCGTATCCTCAAACTGAGAGTGTTGCGGCTGTGCAGTTAGTTCCTACGACTCACATTGGTCCCGTCGGAAGTGTTGGTGCTCCCCACGGGACTGTTTAGGGGTTGTTTGGAGTTTTTGTCCACTAATTCCATTTTTTATGCCTATGTCTAGAAATTTAAAAATTATAGTCGTATTCTCAAACCGGGAGTCCCACGGCTGCGCACTCAGTTCATACGAGTTACATTTGCCCCGTGGGAGGTGTTGGTGCCACCCACGAGGCCGTTCGAGGGCTGTTTCGAGTTTTCACCCTCTGACGCAATGTTTTTAAGCTTAAGTCTAGAAATATGAAAATTATCGTCGTATTCTCAAACCGAGAGTCCCACGGCTGCACAATCAGTTCCTTCGAGTTACATTGGTCCCATGGGAGGTGTTGGTGCCACCCACGGGGCCGTTCGGGGGCTGTTTCGGGTTTTCACCCTCTAACGCCATGTTTTTAAGCCTAAGTCTAGAAATATGCAAATTATCATCATATTCTCAAACCAGGAGACCCGCGACTGCGGGGTCAGTTCCTACTAGTTAAATTGGTCCCGTGGCAGGTGTTGGTGCCACCCACGGGGCCGTTCGGGGGTTGTTTCGATTTTTCACCCTCTAACGCAATGTTTTGCTTCAGTTTAGAAATATGCAAATTATCGTTGTATTCTCAAATCGGGAGTGTAGCGGTTGCGCGGTTAGTTCCTACTACTCACATTGGTCTCGTGGGAGTTGTTGGTGCCACCCACGGGGCCGTTCGGGGGTTGCTTCATGTTTTCACACACAAACGCCAAGTTTTTAATCCAAAGTCTATAAATATGCAAATTATCATCGTATTCTAAAATCGGGAGACCCGCGAATGCGGGGTTAGTTCCTACGAGTTACATTGGTCCCGTGGGAGTTGTTGGTGCCACCCACGGGCCTGTTCGGGTATTGTTTCGAGTTTTCACCCTCTAACGCCATGTTTTTGTTAAGTCTAGAAATATGCAAATAACCATCATATTCTCAAACCGGGAGTTCCGCGACTGCGCGGTCAGTACCTACGACTCACATTGGTCCCTTGGGAAGTGTTGGTGTCACCCACAAGGATGTTCGGGGGCAGTTTCGACTTTTTCCCCTCTAAGGCCATGTTTTTATGCCTAAGTCTAAAAATATGTAAATTATCGTCGTATTGTCAAATCGGGAGTCCTGCGGCTACGTGGTCAGTTCCAAGGAGTTATATTGGTCCCGTGGGAGGTGTTCGTTCCACCCACGAGGCCGTTCGGGGGCTGCTTTGGGTATTCACCCTCTAACGCCATGTTTTTAAGCCTAAGTCAAAAAATATGCAAATTATCATCGTACTCTCAAACCGGGAGTGTTGCGGTTGCACGGTCAGTTCCAACGTGTTACATTGGTCCCGCGGGAGGTGTTGGTGCGATCCACGGGGCCGTTCGCGGGTTATTTTGGGTTTTCACCCTCTAACACCGTGTTTCTATGCCTAAGTCTAGAAATATGCAAATTATCATCGTATTCTCAAACAGGGAGTCCCGCGGTTGCGCGGTCTATTCCTACGACTTACATTGGTCTCGTGGGAGGTGTTGGTGCCACCTATGGGGCCGTTCGGGGGTTGTATAGGGTTTTCACCCTCAAACGACATGGTTTTAATCTTAAGTCATGAAATATGAAAATTATTCTCAAATCGGGAGACCCGAGACAGCGCGATCAGTTCCTACGAGTTACATTGGTCTTGTGGGGGGTGTTGGTGCCACCCACGGGGCCGTTTGGGGGGTGTTTTTGGTTTTCACCCTCTAACACCATGTTTTTATACCTAAGTCTAGAAATATGCAAATTATTGTTATATTCTCAAACTGGGAGACCCGCGAATGCGGGGTCAGTTCCTACGAGTTACATTGTTCCCGTGGGAGGTTTTGGTGCCACCCTTGTGGCCGTTCGGGGACTGTCTCGAGTTTTCACCATCTAACGCCATGTTTTGGTGAAGTCTAAAAATATGGAAACTATCATCGTATTCTCAAACCGGGAGTGTCGCGGCGGCACGGTCAGTTCCTACGAGTTATATTGGTCCCGTGAGAGGTGTTGGTACCACCCACGGGGACGTTCGGATGTTGTTTTGGGTTTTCACCCTCTAACGTCATGTTTTCATGACTAAGTCTAGAAATATGCATATTATCGTCGTATTATCAAAACGGGAGTCCCGCGGCTGTGCAGTCATTCTCTACGAGTTACATTGGTCACGTGGGAGATGTTGGTTACACCCACGGGGCCGTTCAGGGGTTGTTTCGAGTTTTCACACTCTAACGCATTGTTTTTAAGCCTAAGTGTAGAAATATGCAAATAATCGTCGTATTACCAAACTGGGAGTCCGTGGCTGTGCGGTCAGTTCGTACGATCACATTGGTCCCGTGGGAGGTGTTGGTGCCACCCACGAGGCCGTTCGGTGGATGTTTTGGATTTTGACCCTCTAACAACATGTTTTTAAGCCTAAGTCTAGAAATATGCATGTTACCCGCGTATTCTCAAATCGGGAGTGTCGTGGGTATGCGGTCAGTTCCTACGAGTTACATTGGTCCCGTGGGAGGTGTTGTTGCCACCTACGGGGCCGTTCGGGGGATGTTTCAGGGTTTCACCCTCTAAAGCCATGTTTTTAAGCCTAAGTCTAGAAATATGATAATTTTCATCATATTCTCAAACCGATAGTCCTACAGCTGCGCGGTCAGTTCCTACGAGTTACATTGGTCCCGTGGAAGGTGTTGGTGCCACCCACGGGGCCGTTCGGGGGCTGTTTTTGGGTTTTCACCCTCTAATGCCATTTTTTATGCCTAAGTCAAGAAATATGCAGTTTATCATCGTATTCTCAAACCGAGGGTCCCGCGGCTGCGCGATCAGTTCCTATGAGTTACATTGGTCCCATGAAAGGTGTTGGTGCCACCCACGGGCCATACAGGGGCTGTTTTGAGTTTTCACCCACTAACGCCATGTTTTTAAGCCTAAATCTAGAAATATGCAAATTATCGTCGTATTCTCAAACCGAGAGACCCGCGACTGCGGGGTTAGTTCCTATGAGTTAGATTGGTCTCGTGGGAGGTGTTGGTGCCACCCACAGGGGCGTTCGGGGGTTGTTTCGAATTTTCACCCTCTAACGCAATGTTTTGCTTAAGTTTAGAAATATGAAATATATTGTCATATTCTCAAACCGAGAGTGTCGCGGCTGTGCAGTTAGTTCCTACGACTCACATTGGTCCCGTAGGAAGTGTTGGTGCGCCCCACGGGACTGTTCAGGGGCTGTTTGAAGTTTTTGTCCTCTAATGCCATTTTTTATGCCTATGTCTAGAAATTTAAAAATTATAGTCGTATTCTCAAACTAGGAGTCCCACGGCTGCGCACTCAGTTCATACGAGTTACATTGGTCCCGTGGGAGGTGTTGGTGGCACCCACGAGATCGTTCGAGGGCTGTTTCGGGTTTTCACCCTCTGACGCCATGTTTTTAAGCTTAAGTCTAGATATATGAAAATTATCGTCGTATTCTCAAACCGGGAGTCCCACGGCTGCACAATTAGTTCCTACGAGTTACATTGGTCCCATAGGAGGTGTTGCTGTCACCCACGAGGCCGTTCGGGGGCCGTTTCGGGTTTTCACCCTCTAACGCCATGTTTTTAAGCCTAAGTATAAAAATATGTAAATTATCATCATATTCTCAAACCAGGAGACCCGCGACTGCGGGGTCAGTTCCTACGAGTTACATTGGTCCCGTGGCAGGTGTTGGTGCCACCCACGGGGCCGTTCGGGGGTTGTTTCGAGTTTTCACCCTCTAACATAATGTTTTGCTTAAGTTCAAAACTATGCAAATTATCGTTGTCTTCTCAAACCGGGAGTGTCGCGGTTGCGCGGTTAGTTCCTACTACTCACATTGGTTTCGTGGGAGGTGTTGGTGCCACCCACGGGGCCGTTCGGGGGTTGTTTCGTGTTTTCACCCACAAACGCCAAGTTTTTAATCCTAAGTCTAGAAATATTCAAATTTTCATCGTATTCTCAAACCGGGAGTGCCGCAGCTGCGGGGTTAATTCATATGATTAACATTGGTCCCGTGGGAGTTGTTGGTTGCACCCACGAGGCCGTTCGGGGGATGTTTTGGATTTTGACCCTATAACATCATATTTTTAAGTCTAAGTCTAGAAATATACAAATTATCATCGTATTCACAAATTGGGAGGGTCATAGCTGTGCGTTCAGTTCCTACGAGTTACATTGGTTATGTGGGAGGTGTTGGTGCCACCTACGGGGCCGTTCGGGGGATGTTTCAGGTTTTCACCCTCTAAAGCCATGTTTTTAAGCCTAAGTCTAGAAATATGCTAATTTTCATCGTATTCTCAAACCGAGAGTCCTGCGGCTAACCGGTCAGTTCCTACGAGTTACATTGATCCCGTGGGAGGTGTTGGTGCCACCCACGGGGCCGTTCGGGGGCTGTTTTGGGTTTTCAACCACTAATGCCATTTTTTATGTCTAAGTCTAGAAATATGCAGTTTATCATCGTATTCTCAAACCGAGAGTCCCGCGGCTGCGCGATCAGTTCCTATGAGTTACATTAGTCCCGTGAAAGGTGTTGGTGCCACCCACGGGCCGTACAGGGGTTGTTTCGATTTTTCACCCACTAACACCATGTTTTTAAGCCTAAATCTAGAAATATGAAAATTATCATCGTATTCTCAAACCGAGAGACCCGCAACTGCGGGGTCAGTTCCTTTGAGTTAGATTGGTCCCGTGGGAGGTGTTGGTGCCACCCACAGGGCCGTTCAGGTGTTTTTGTGTTTTCACCCTCTAACGCAATGTTTTGCTTAAGTTTAGAAATATGCAATATACCATCGTATTCTCAAACCGGGAACGTCGCGGCTACGCAGTTAGTTCCTACGACTCACATTGGTCCCGTGGGAAGTGTTGGTGTGCCCCACGGGGCTATTCGGGGGCTATTTGGAGTTTTTGTTCTCTAATGCCATTTTTTATGCCTTAGTCTAGAAATTTAAAAATTATAGTTGTATTCTAAAACGGGGAGTCCCACGGCTGCGCACTCAGTTCATACGAGTTACATTGGTCCCTTGGGAGGTGTTGGTGACACCCACGAGGCCGTTCGGGGGCTATTTCGGGTTTTCAACCTCTAACGCCATGTTTTTAAGCTTAATTCTAGAAATATGAAAATTATCATCGTATTCTCAAACCGGGAGTCCCACGTCTACGCGATCAGTTCCTACGAGTTACATTGGCCCCATGGGAGGTGTTGGTGCCACCCACGAGGCCGTTCGGGGGCTGTTTCGAGTTTTCACACTCTAATGCATTGTTTTTAAGCCTAAGTCTAGAAATATGCAAATTATCGTCGTATTACCAAACTGGGAGTCCGTGGCTATGCGGTGAGTTCGTACGATCACATTGGTCCCGTGGGAGGTGTTGGTGCCACCCACGAGGCCGTTCGGTGGATGTTTTGGATTTTGACCCTCTAACAACATGTTTTTAAGCCTAAGTCTAGAAATATGCAAGTTACCCTCGTATTCTCAAACCGGGAGTGCCGTGGGTATGCGATCAGTTCCTACGAGTTACATTGGTCCCGTGGGAGGTGTTGTTGCCACCTACGGGGCCGTTCGGGGGATGTTTCAGGGTTTCACCCTCTAAAGCCATGTTTTTAATACTAAGTCTAGGAATATGATAATTTTCATCATATTCTCAAACCGATAGTCCTACAACTACGCGGTCAGTTCCTACGAGTTACATTGGTCCCGTGGGAGGTGTTGGTGCCACCCACGGGGCCGTTCGGGGGCTGTTTTAGGTTTTCACCCTCTAATGCCATTTTTTATGCCTAAGTCAAGAAATATGCAGTTTATCATCGTATTCTCAAACCGAGGGTCCTGCGGCTGCGCGATCAGTTCCTATGAGTTACATTGGTCCCGTGAAAGGTGTTGGTGCCACCCACGGGCTATACAGGGGCTGTTTTGAGTTTTCACCCACTAACGCCTTGTTTTTAAGCCTAAATCTAGAAATATGCAAATTATCATCGTATTCTCAAACCGAGAGACCCGCGACTGCGGGGTCAGTTCCTATGAGTTAGATTGGTCTCGTGGGAGGTGTTGGTGCCACCCACAGGGGCGTTCGGGGGTTGTTTCGAGTTTTCACCCTCTAACGCAATGTTTTGCTTAAGTTTAGAAATATGCAATATATTGTCGTATTCTCAAACCGAGAGTGTCGCGTCTGTGCAGTTAGTTCCTACGACTCACATTGGTCCCATCGGAAGTGTTGGTGCGGCCCACGGGACTATTCAGGGGCTGTTTGGAGCTTTTGTCCTCTAATGCCATTTTTATGCCTATGTCAAGAAATTTAAAAATTATAGTCGTATTCTCAAACTGGGAGTCCCACGGCTGTGCACTCAGTTCATACGAGTTACATTGGTCCCGTGGGAGGTGTTGGTGCCACCCACGAGGCCATTCGAGCGCTGTTTCGGGTTTTCACCCTCTGACGCCATGTTTGAAAGCTTAAGTCTAGATATATGAAAATTATCGTCGTATTCTCAAACCGGGAGTCCCACGGCTGCGCAATCAGTTCCTACGAGTTACATTGGTCCCATGGGAGGTGTTGCTGCCACCCACGAGGCCGTTCGGGGGCTGTTTCGGGTTTTCACCCTCTAACGCCATGTTTTTAAGCCTAAGTATAAAAATATGTAAATTATCATCATATTCTCAAACCAGGAGACCCGCGACTGCGGGGTCAGTTCCTACGAGTTACATTGGTCCCGTGGCAGGTGTTGGTGCCACCCACGGGGCCGTTCGGGGATTGTTTCGCGTTTTCACCCTCTAACACAATGTTTTGCTTAAGTTCAAAAATATGCAAATTAGCGTTGTATTCTCAAACTGGGAGTGTCGCGGTTGCGCGGTTAGTTCCTACTACTCACATTGGTCTCGTGGGAGGTGTTGGTGCTACCCACGGGGCCGTTCGGGGGTTGTTTCGTGTTTTCACCCACAAACGCCAAGTTTTTAATCCTAAGTCTAGAAATATGCAAATTATCATCGTATTCTCAAACCGGGAGTGCCGCGGCTGCGGGGTTAGTTCCTATGATTTACATTGGTCCCGTGGGAGTTATTGGTGCCACCCACGAGGCCGTTCGGAGGATGTTTTGGATTTTGACCCTATAACAACATGTTTTTAAGTCTAATTCTAGAAATATACAAATTATCATAGTATTCACAAATTGGGAGGGTCGTAGCTGTGCGTTCAGTTCCTACGAATTATATTGGTCATGTGGCAGGTGTTGGTGCCACCTACGGGGCCGTTCGGGAGATGTTTCAGGTTTTCACCCTTTAAAGCCATGTTTTTAAGCCTAAGTCTAGAAATATGCTAATTTTCATCGTATTCTCAAACCGAGAGTCCTGCGGCTAACCGGTCAGTTCCTACGAGTTACATTGGTCCCGTGGGAGGTGTTGGTGCCACCCACGGGGCCGTTCGGGGGCTGTTTTGGGTTTTCACCCACTAATGCCATTTTTTATGCCTAAGTCTAGAAATATGCAGTTTATCATCGTATTCTCAAACCGAGAGTCCCGCGGCTGCGCGATCAGTTCCTATGAGTTACATTGGTCCCGTGAAAGGTGTTGGTGCCACCCACGGGCCGTACAACGGCTGTTTCGATTTTTCACCCACTAACACCATGTTTTTAAGCCTAAATCTAGAAATATGCAAATTATCGTCGTGTTCTCAAACCGAGAGACCCGCAACTGCGGGGTCAGTTCCTTTGAGTTACATTGGTCCCGTGGGAGGTGTTGGTGCCACCCACAGGGTCGTTCGGGTGTTTTTGAGTTTTCACCCTCTAACGCAATGTTTTGCTTAAGTTTAGAAATATGCAATATACCGTCGTATTCTCAAACCGGGAGTGTCGCGGTTGCGTAGTTAGTTCCTACGACTCACATTGGTCCCATGGGAAGTGTTGGTGTGCCCCACGGGGCTATTCGGCGGCTGTTTGGAGTTTTTGTTCTCTAATGCCATTTTTAATGCCTAAGTCTAGAAATTTAAAAATTATAGTCGTATTCTCAAACGGGGAGTCCCACGGCTGCGCACTCTGTTCATACGAGTTACATTTGTCCCTTAGGAGGTGTTGGTGGCACCCACGAGGCCGTTCGGGGGCTGTTTCGAGTTTTCAACCTCTAACGCCATGTTTTTAAGCTTAAGTCCAGAAATATGAAAATTATCATCGTATTCTCAAACCGGGAGTCCCACGTCTGCGCGATCAGTTCCTACGAGTTACATTGGCCCCATGGGAGGTGTTGGTGCCACCCACGAGGCCGTTCGGGGGCCGTTTCGTGTTTTCACACTCTAACGCATTGTTTTTAAGCCTAAGTCTAGAAATATGCAAATTATCATCGTATTACCAAACCAGGAGACCCGCGACTGCAGGGTCAGTTCCTACTAGTTAAATTGGTCCCGTGGCAGGTGTTGGTGCCACCCACGGGGCCGTTCGGGGGTTGTTTCTAGTTTTCACCCTCTAACGCAATGTTTTTCTTAAGTTTAGAAATATGCAAATTATCGTTGTATTCTCAAATCAGGAGTGTAGCGGTTGTGCGGTTAGTTCCTAATACTCACATTGGTCTCGTGGGAGGTGTTGGTGCCACCCACGGGGCCGTTCGGGGGTTGCTTCATGTTTTAACCCACAAACGCCATGTTATTAATCCTAAGTCTAGAAATATGCAAATTATCATCGTATTCTAAAATCGAGACACCCACGAATGCGGGGTTAGTTCCTACGAGTTACATTGGTCCCGTCGGAGTTGTTGGTGCCACCCACGGGTCTGTTCGGGGATTGTTTCGAGTTTTCACCCTCTAACGCCATGTTTTTGTTAAGTCTAGAAATATGCAAATAACCATCATATTCTCAAACCGGGAGTTCCGCGACTGCGCGGTCAGTACCTACGACTCACATTGGTCCCTTGGGTAGTGCTGGTGTCACCCACAAGGATGTTCGGGGGCAGTTTTGAGTTTTTCCCCTCTAAGGCCATGTTTTTATGCCTAAGTCTAAAAATATGTAAATTATCATCGTATTGTCAAATCGGGAGTCCTGCGGCTACGTGGTCAGTTCCAACGAGTTATATTTGTCCCGTGGGAGGTGTTGGTGCCACCCACGAGGCCGTTCGGGGGCTGCTTTGGGTATTCACCCTCTAACGCCATGTTTTTAAGCCTAAGTCAAAAAATATGCAAATTATCATCGTACTCTCAAACCGGGAGTGATGCGGTTGCACGGTCAGTATCAACGTGTTACATTGGTCCCGCGGGAGGTGTTGGTGCGACCCACGGGGCCGTTCGCTGGTTGTTTTGGGTTTTCACCCTCTAACGCCGTGTTTCTATGCCTAAGTCTAGATATATGCAAATTATCATCGTATTCTCAAACAGGGAGTCCCGCGGTTGCGCGGTCTATTCCTACGACTTACATTGGTCTCGTGGGAGGTGTAGGTGCCACCCATGGGGCCGTTCGGGGGTTGTTTCGGGTTTTCACCCTCAAACGCCATGGTTTTAATCTTAAGTCTTGAAATATGAAAATTATCATCGTATTCTCAAACCAGGAGACCCACGACAGCGCGATCAGTTCCTACGAGTTACATTGGTCCTGTGGGGGGTGTTGGTGCCACCCACGGGGCCGTTTGGGGGGTGTTTTTGGTTTTCACCCTCTAACACCATGTTTTTATACCTAAGTCTAGAAATATGCAAATTATTGTTATATTCTCAAACCGGGAGACCCGCGACTGCGGGGTCAGTTTCTATGAGTTACATTGTTCCCGTGGGAGGTGTTGGTGCCACCCTTGAGGCCGTTCGGGGACTGTTTCGAGTTTTCACCATCTAACGCCATGTTTTGGTGAAGTCTAAAAATATGGAAATTATCATCGTATTCTCAAATCGGGAGTGTCGCGGCTGCACGGTCAGTTCCTACGAGTTATATTGGTCCCGTGGGAGGTGTTGGTACCACCCACGGGGACGTTCGGATGTTGTTTTGGGTTTTCACCCTCTAACGTCATGTTTTTATGCGTAAGTCTAGAAATGTGAATATTATCATTGTTTTCTCAAAACGGGAGTCCCGCGACTGTGCAGTCATTTCCTACGAGTTACATTGGTCACGTGGGAGGTGTTGGTTCCACCCACGGGGCCGTTCCGGGGTTGTTTCGAGTTTTCACACTCTAACGCATTGTTTTTAAGCCTAAGTGTAGAAATATGCAAATTATCGTCGTATTACCAAACTGGGAGTTCGCGGGTGAGCGGTTAGTTCGTACGATCACATTGGTCCCGTGGGAGGTGTTGGTGCCACCCACGAGGCCGTTCGGTGGATGTTTTGGATTTTGACCCTCTAACAACATGTTTTTAAGCCTAAGTCTAGAAATATGCAAGTTACCCTCGTATTCTCAAATCGGGAGTGTCGTGGGTATGCGGTCAGTTCCTACGAGTTACATTGGTCCCGTGGGAGGTGTTGTTGCCACCTACGGGGCCGTTCGGGGGATGTTTCAGGGTTTCACCCTCTAAAGCCATTTTTTAAGCCTAAGTCTAGAAATATGATAATTTTCATCATATTCTCAAACCGATAGTCCTACAACTGCGCGGTCAGTTCCTACGAGGTACATTGGTCCCGTGGTTGGTGTTGGGGCCACCCACGGGGCCGTTCGAGGGTTGTTTTGGGTTTTCACCCTCTAATGCCATTTTTTATGCCTAAGTCTAGAAATATGTAGTTTATCATCGTATTCTCAAACCGAAGGTCCCGCAGCTGCGCGGTCAGTTCCTATGAGTTACATTGGTCCCATGAAATGTGATGGTGCCACCCACCGGCCGTACAGGGGCTGTTTTGAGTTTTCAACGACTAACGCCACGTTTTTAAGCCTAAATCTAGAAATATGCAAATTATCATCGTATTCTCAAATCGAGAGACCCGCGACGGCGGGGTCAGTTCCTATGAGTTACATTGGTCTCGTGGGAGGTGTTGGTGCCACGCCCAGGGTCGTTCGGGGGTTGTTACGAGTTTTCACCCTCTAACCCAATGTCTTGCTTAAGTTTAGAAATATGCAATATACCGTCGTATTCTCAAATCGGGAGTGTTGCAGCTGTGCAGTTAGTTCCTACAACTCACATTGGTCCCGTGGGAAGTGTTGGTGCGCCCCACGGGGCTGTTCGGGGGCAGTTTGGAGTTTTTGTCCTCTAATGCCATTTTTTATGCCTAAGGCTAGAAATTTATAAATTATAGTCGTATTCTCAAACCGGGAGTCCCACGGCTGCGCACTAAGTTCATACAAGTTACATTGGTCCCGTGGGAGGTGTTGGTGCCACCCACAAGGCCGTTCGGGGGCTATTTCGGGTTCTCACCCTCTAACGCCATGTTTTTAAGCTTAAGTCTAGAAATATGAAAATTATCGTCGTATTCTCAAACCGAGAGTCCCACGGCTGCGCAATCAGTTCCTACGAGTTACATTGGTCCCATGGGAGGTGTTGGTGCCACCCACGGGGCCGTTCGGGGGTTGTTTCGGGTTTTCACCCTCTAACGCCATGTTTTTAAGCCTAAGTCTAGAAATATGTAAATTATCATCATATTCTCAAACCAGGAGACTCACGACTGCTGGGTCAGTTCCTACTAGTTAAATTGGTCCCGTGGCAGGTGTTGGTGCCACCCACGGGGCTGTTCGGGGGTTGTTTCGAATTTTCACCCTCTAACGCAATGTTTTACTTAAGTTTAGAAATATGAAAATTATCGTTGTATTCTCAAATCGGGAGTGTAGAGGTTGCGCGGTTAGTTCCTACTACTCACATTGGTCTCGTGGGAGGTGTTGGTGCCACCCACGGGGCCGTTCGGGAGTTATTTCGTGTTTTCACCCACAAACGCCATGTTTTTAATCCTAAGTCTAGAAATATGCAAATTATCATCGTATTCTAAAATCGGGAGACCCGCGAATGCGGGGTTAGTTCGTACGAGTTACATTGGTCCCGTGGGAGTTGTTGGTGCAACCCACGGGGCTGTTCGGGGATTGTTTCGAGTTTTCACCCTCTAACTGTAACACCTCGTATTTTTGTGCATTTAATATTTAATTAATTCGAGAATTTTAAATTACTTGTGTGGTGTAATTTTAATTGAATTAATTATGGCAATATATATTTAAATATTAATCGGGGAGTCAATGGTTGTTGTTTAAGAAAAATTTATTTACTAAGTGAATAGTAATAATTTAATTACGTCATTTCGGGTATAAATGACGGGGTATGCACTTATCCCAACCGGGAGTCGGTATAGACTAAATTGGGTGTGAGATAAGGATTTTTATAAATTAATTTGGATGACAATTCGGAGTGCGCGGTTGAGTCCGGATGGGTCGAGATAGTCAGAAAAAATTACCCGGGGGTAGTAATTGGGTCTCGGGATATTTTTGGGCATAGCCGGGCCCACACGGGGTGAGTTGGGCCACTTTAATTAAGCCCATTTGATAAAAACGGGATTAAGGCTTTTTAACCTAATGGGGAGATTAGGAAATCAGCAGCCATCATAAATCTAAGCCTAGGGCTTGAGAGGGAAATTGGGGGAAAGCTTAGCAAAAGCCAAATTGAGGTTTTTGGAGCCAAATCGATGGACTACGCCAACGGAATCAGACACTACGAACACTTTCAGGCAAGTGGTTAACTGTTTTGATTCTGAAAGCATGATAATCAATTCATATCATAGTGATGTGGGTATGAAAATTCGTTTTTGGGTGTAAATGGGTACAAAATGGGGTTTTTGTTTTTGAAATACTTGAATGAGATTTAAAGTAAGATTTAGATGGGTGAATGATATCTGAATATGTATTTATGATTTGAACGAGAAATCCAGAACATAAAAGAGTGGAAATCGAATCCGGAAATTGAGAGTTAAAACAGATAATTGAATTTATGGAGGAAGACCCATTTCGAAAATTATGAGATAATTAGAGGGGTTGATTATCTTAATGATCTCTATGATGTATAGGATGTGGATTAACCATGTGTAGATGATGTAATTAGAGGTAAATTATGGTTTAAAAACCTTGAAATTCGTTAATGGTGGAAAACAGGGGGAAAGAAGAGCTGTAACGAAGGGGTCGATCGATCGATCGGGGGCATCGATCGATCGACGATGGGAAATTCTGGGCAGTTCGGCCTTGGGTGAAGTATATGGGGGAATTAATTTTAAAATAATTTCCATACAATTATTAGTGGTAAATAATTTTGAAACAAATATTCCTAGCAATTATGGGAGAAAGTAGTTGGGACTAGGATGAATTTATGTGGGGCATTTAACGGATGAATTTGAGAGATTTTATTCTAAAATAGTGAGGTACGGATCAAGTGAGTGAATCCGGGTATATTGGTCATGCGACCCCAAGGTAGTGAAATAAGTTTGGAGATAAACTAAATAATTTTGTGTCGGAACATAGACTCGGGGAAATATTTAATTATGGACCAAGTGAGCGAGTCCGGGTATGTTGGTTATGTGACACCAAAGTATTAAATTAATTATTGAGAGAGAGTAATTAATTTGGAGTCGGAACATAGACTCGGGAAATATTAAGTTACGGGCCAAGTAAGTGAGTTCGGGGATAATGGTTGGGTGACACCAAGTTATTAAATTAATGGGTGTGATAATTAATCTAATTAGAGTTGGATTTTAGACTCGGGTAGGATTAAATTAATAAATGTGATAATTAATTTAATTAGAGTCGGATTATAAACTCGGGAAGGTATTAAATTAATAAGTGTGTCGATTAATTTAATTGGATTCGGACCATAGACTCGGGGAAAATATTATATAAATTAAAGAGTGAGTTAAATATATTAGAGTCAGACCATAGACTCGGGAAGACGATGAATTATTAAGTGAGAAAATTAACTACATTGAGTCGGGTGACAGACTTAAGAAATTTTCAGGCAGTGTACGGGACTTAGAGTACACGATAGAGCCGGGGGTTATATTATATATATACGGTGTAGTTATAGTATATATATATACGTGTTCATATTGTGTGTGATATTAAATTACAGGCAGTGTACGGGATTTTGAGTACACGGTAAAGCCGGGGTTTATATTATATATATACGGTGTCGTGATAATATATATATATATATATATATATATATATATATATATATACGTGTATTTATTGTGCGTGATACTAAATATCAGTGATTAGATATTTATTAAATTTATATACTCTAATGCTATCAAGGGAGGTTGCGCGATGTGGGTGAATCCCCTAGCTTGAGGAGTAGGGCGAGTATATCCACAGGTCATAGCGTCCGATATATATGGGTGAGGGATTTATATCACTTTCAGGGAAGGAATATGACCACCTCCACTTCGTTTATATTTTGGTCCAAGTTGGTGAGCGATTCTAACTTGGGGAAACTAGGTTTTGTGAGCACACCTAGTGAGATAGAATTCTAGAGGGAATCATCCGGTGAGGGTAAACTCGGAAGGATGGATATACGTATGATATATGTGTGGTTGTTAGTAAAGGTACGTATAATATGGTAGTAAATATTATATGTAGGTGATAATATAGTGTGTGATGTATTTACTTTATATAACTCGGGTTACAGTTATTTGCAATTAATTAATGGGAAATTAATTAAGTTAATTATTTGTGGGAATAATATAGTGTGTGATGTATGTACTTTATATAACTTGTGACACGGTTGTATGCTGCTATTTAAGAGGAATTAATTAAGTTAATTGTGAAATAACTTATAATTCAAGAATCATTATACTCGGGTTAGAGTAGTATGTCAAGGGAAGGTTATACCAGGACTAGTTGGACGGGGTAGTACAACTAGGTGGAGTTAAGGTAACCGGTATGTGTGAACAATAGTGGAGGGGTGAGAATGTTCTCAAGGGAGTGCGACACTAACTTAAATATGAAGCGCATTCATGCATTTTAAATTACTGCAGTTAATTCACTTGCTAAATATTTTCAAAATGTTTTGGGTTCTAACCCCTTGCTATAAAACTATTTTCAAAACCTTTTAGGTGTCCATCCACAGGGACGCCAAGATTGATATTCTATTCCAGGGACACGGAGCTGCGGCATATTTGGATGCTAGCAGGAGTTTGGATTAGACGCATCATTCATTCATTCCTAGAGTAGGAATCTTTTATCAGTCTCAGTTTTATTTAGGGCTTGTAGCCCAGACTTCTCGGTACAGTTTTCAGGTGTAATTTATTCAGGTGTTGAATATTTGTATTTGGATTGTTTATTTGGTGGCCGGTGATTTATTCAGCAAGTTGTGTAATTATTATTCTATTTACTTTCATTCAGTTGTGTGAATGGTTTATATTTTAATTCCGCATGTACTGTTTTGTTAAATCAAAATTTTAAAATTGGCACCAGTTTTTGGAATACTAGGTGGTTAGTAAGTTTTAAAAAGTTTTCGACAGTGATGCTAAGGATGATCCAACTGGGATTCCTATTTTAATTTGGTATAGGACTGATCCCCTATATTTTATTAGACAGGGTGTCACACTAACGCCATGTTTTGATAAAGTCTAGTAATATGCAAGTTACCATCGTATTCTCAAATCGGGAGTGCCGTGGGTATGCCGTTAGTTCATACGAGTTACATTGGTCCCATGGGAGGTGTTGGTGCCAGCCATGCGGCCGTTCGGGTGGTGTTTTGTATTTTCACTCTCTAATGCCATGTTTTTTTGCCTAACTCTAGATATACGCAAATTATCATCGTATTCTCAAATCGAGAGTCCCGCGGCTGCGCGGTCAGTTCCTACGAGTTACGTTGGTCCCGTGGGAGGTGTTGGTGCCACCCACGGGGCCGTTCGGTGGCTGTTTTAAATTTTCCCCCTCTAACGCCATGTTTTTATTTGTAAGTCTAGATATATACAAATTATCATTGTATTCTAAAATCGGGAGTCCCACGGCTGCGCGGTCAGTTCCTATGAGTTACATTGGTCACGTGGGTTGTGTCGGTGCCACCACGGGGCCGTTCGGGGGTTGTTTCGAGTTTTCACCGTCTAACGCCTTGTTTTTATGCCTAAGTCAATAAATATTCAAATTATTGTGGTATTCTCAAACCGGGAGACCCGCGACTGCAGGGTCAGTTCCTTCGAGTTACATTGGTCCCATGGGAGGTGTTGGTACCACCCACGGGGCCGTTCGGAGGTTGTTTTGAGTTTGCACCCTCTAACGCCATGTTTTTGTTAAGTCTAGAAATATGCAAATAACCATCATATTCTCAAACCACGAGTGCCGCGACTGCGCGGTTAGTACCTACGACTCACATTGGTCCCGTGGGAAGTGGTGGGGTCACCCACGGGGATGTTCGGGGGCTGTTTCGAGTATTTCCCCTCTAAGGCCATGTTTTTATGACTAAGTTTAAAAATATGCAATTTATCGTCGTATTGTCAAATCGGGAGTCCTGCGGCTGCGTGGTCAGTTCCAACGAGTTACATTGGTCCCATGGGAGGTGTTGGTGCAACCCACGAGGCCGTTCGGGGGATGCTTTGGGTTTTCACCCTCTAACGCCATGTTTTTAAGCCTAAGTCAAAAAATATGCAAATTATCATCGTACTCTCAAACCGAGAGTGCCGCGGTTGCACGGTCAGTTCCAACGAGTTACATTGGTCCCGTGGGAGGTGTTGGTGCGACCCACGGGGCCGTTCGCGGGTTGTTTTGGGTTTTCACCCTCTAACGCAATGTTTCTATGCCTAAGTCTAGAAATATATAAATTATCACCGTATTCTCAAACAGGGAGTCCTGCGGCTGCGTGGTCAGTTCCTACGATTTACATTAGTCCCGTGGGAGGTGTTGGTGCCACCCACGGGTCCGTTCGGGCGCTGTTTCCTATTTTCACCCTCAAACGCCATGGTTTTAATCCTAAGTCTTGAAATATACAAATTATCATCGTATTCTCAATCCGGGAGACCCGCGATAGCGCGGTCAGTTCCTACGAGTTTCATTGGTCCTGTGGGGGGTGTTGCTGCCACCCACGGGGCCGTTTTGGGGGGTGTTTTTGGTTTTCACCCTCTAACACCATGTTTTTATGCCTAAGTCTAGAAATATGCAAATTATTGCCATATTCTCAAACCGAGAAACCCGCTACTGCGGGGTGAGTTCCTACGAGTTACATTGGTCCCGTGGGAGGTGTTGGTGCCACCCTTGGGGCCGTTCGGGGACTGTTTCGACTTTTCACCCTCTAACGCCATATTTTGGTTAAGTCTAGAAATATGCAAATTATCATCGTATTCTCAAACCAGGAGTGTCGCGGCTGCGCGGTCAGTTCCTACGAGTTATATTGGTCCCGTGGGAGGTGTTGGTGCCACCCACGGGGACGTTCGGAGGATGTTTTGGGTTTTCACCCTCTAACGTCATGTTTTTATGGCTAGGTCTAGAAATATGCATATTATCGTCGTATTCGCAAACCAGGAGTCCCGCTGTTGTGCGATCATTTCCTACGAGTTACATTGGTCACGTGGGAGGTGTTGGTGCCACCCACGGGGCCGTTCAAGGGTTGTTTCGAGTTTTCACCCTCAAACGCCATATTTTTAAGCCTAAGTATATAAATATGCAAATTATCGTCGTATTACCAAACTGGGAGTCCGTGGCTGTGAGATCAGTTCGTACGATCACATTGGTCCCGTGCGAGGTGTTGTTGCAACCCACGGGGCCGATCGGCGGTTGTTTCGTGTTTTCACCCACAAACGCCAAGTTTTTAATCCTAAGTCTAGAAATATGCAAATTATCATCGTATTCTCAAACCGGGAGTGCCAAAGCTGCGGGGTTAGTTCCTACGATTTACATTGGTCCCGTGGTAGTTGTTGGTGCCACCCACGAGGCCGTTCGGGGGATGTTTTGGATTTTGACCCTATAACAACATATTTTTAAGTCTAAGTCTAGAAGTAAACAAATTATCATCGTATTCACAAATTGGGAGGGTCGTAGCTGTGCGTTCAGTTCCTACGAGTTACATTGGTCATGTGGGAGGTGTTGGTGCCACCTACGGGGCCGTTCGGGTGATGTTTCAGGGTTTCACCCTCTAAAGCCATGTTTTTAAGCCTAAGTCTAGAAATATGCTAATTTTCATCGTATTCTCAAACCGATAGTCCTGCGGTTGCGCGGTTAGTTCCTACGAGTTACATTTGTCCCGTGGGAGGTGTTGGTGCCACCCACGGGGCCGTTCGGGGGCTATTTTGGGTTTTCACCCTCTAATTCCATTTTTATGCCTAAGTCTGGAAATATGCAGTTTATCATCGTATTCTCAAACCGATGGTCCCGCGGCTGCACGATCAGTTCCTATGAGTTACATTGGTCCCGTGAAGGGTGTTGGTGCCACCCACGGGCCGTACAGGGTCTGTTTTGAGTTTTCACCCACTAACACCATGTTTTTAAGCCTAAATCTAGAAATATGCAAATTATCGTCGTATTCTCAAACCGAGGGACCCACAACTGCGGGGTCCGTTCCAATGAGATACATTGGTCTCGTGGGAGGTGTTGGTGCCACCCATAGGGTCGTTCGAGGGTTGTTTCGAGTTTTCACCCTCTAATGCAATGTTTTGCTTAAGTTTATAAATATGCAATATACCGTCGTATTCTCAAACCGAGAGTGTCGCGACTGTGCAGTTAGTTCCTACGACTCACATTGGTCTCGTGGGAAGTGTTGGTGCGCCCCACGGGGCTGTTCAGGGGTTGTTTGGAGTTTTTGTCCTCTAATGCCATTTTTTATGCCTATGTCTAGAAATTTAAAAATTATAGTCGTATTCTCAAACTGGGAGTCCCACGGCTGCGCACTCAGTTCATACGAGTTACATTGGTTCCGTGGGAGGTGTTGGTGCCACCCACGAGGCCGTTCGAGCACTGTTTCGGATTTTCACCCTCTAACGCCATGTTTTTAAGCTTAAGTCTAGAAATATGAAAATTATCATCTTATTCTCAAACTGGGAGTCCCACGGCTGTGCAATCAGTTCCTAAGAGTTATATTGGTCCCATGGGAGGTGTTGGTGCCACCCATGAGACCGTTCGGGGGCTGTTTCGTGTTTTTACCCTCTAACGCCATGTTTTTAAGCCTAAGTATAAAAATAAGCAAATTATCATCATATTCTCAATCCAGGAGACCCGCGACTGCGGGGTTAGTTCCTACGAGTTACATTGGTCCCGTGGCAGGTGTTGGTGCCACCCACGGGGCCGTTCGGGGGTTGTTTTGAGCTTTCACCCTCTAACGCAATGTTTTGCTTAAGTTTAGAAATATGCAAATTATCATTGAATTCTCAAACCGGGAGTGTCGCGGTTGCACGGTTAGTTCCTACTACTCACATTGGTCTCGTGGGAGGTGTTGGTGCCACCCACGGGGACGTTCGGGGGCTGTTTCGTGTTTTCACCAACAAACGCCATGTTTTTAAGCCTAAGTCAAGAAATATGCAAATTATCATCATATTCTCAAACTAGGAGACCCGCGACTCCGGGGTCAGTTCCTACTAGTTAAATTGGTCACGTGGCAGGTGTTGGTGCCACCCACGGGGCCGTTCGGGGGTTGTTTCGAGTTTTCACCCTCTAACGCAATGTTTTGCTTAAGTTTAGAAATATGGAAATTATCGTTGTATTCTCAAACCGGGAGTGTCGCGATTGTGCGGTTAGTTCCTACTACTCACATTGGTCTCGTGGGAGGTGTTGGTGCCACCCACGGGGCCGTTCGGGGGTTGCTTCAGGTTTTCACCCACAAACGCCATGTTTTTAATCCTAAGTCTAGAAATATACAAATTATCATCGTATTCTAAAATTGGGAGACCCGCGAATGCGGGGTTAGTTCCTATGAGTTACATTGGTCCCGTGGGAGTTGTTGGTGCCACCCAGGGGGTTGTTCGGGGATTTTTCGAGTTTTCACCCTCTAACGCCATGTTTTGATAAAGTCTAAAAATATGCAAGTTACCATCGTATTCTCAAACCGGGAGCGCCGCCGGTATGCGGTCAGCTCCTACGAGTTACGTTGGTCCCTTTGGATGTGTTGGTACCACCCATTGTGCCGTTCGGGGGGTGTTTTGTATTTTCACCCTCTAATGCCATGTTTTTCTGCCTAAGTCTAGATATATGCAAATTATCATCGTATTCTCAAACCGGGAGTCCCGCGACTGTGCGGTCAGTTCCTACGAGTTACGTTGGTCCCGTGGGAGGTGTTGGTGCCACCCACGGGGCCGTTCGATGGCTGTTTTGAGTTTTCCCCCTCTAACACCATGTTTTTATGCCTAAGTCTAGATATATGCAAATTATCATCGTATTCAAAAACCGGGAGTCCCGCGGCTGCGCGGTCAGCTCCTACGAGTTACATTGGTCCCGTGGGTGGTGTCGGTGCCCCCCACGGGGCCGTTCGGGGGCTGTTTCGAGTTTTCACCGTCTAACACCTTGAAATTATTGTGGTATTCTGAAACCGGGAGACCCGCAACTGCAGGGTCAGTTCCTTCGAGTTACGTTGGTCCCATGGGAGGTGTTGGTGCCACCCACGGGGGCTTTCGGAAGTTGTTTCGAGTTTTCACCCTCTAACGCCATGTTTTTGTTATGTCTAGAAATATGCAAATTACCATCGTATTCTCAAACCGGGAGTGTCGCGACTGCGTGGTCAGTACGTACGACTCACATTGGTCCCATGGGAAGTGTTGGTGCCACCCACGGGGATGTTCGGGGGCTGTTCGATTTTTTCACTTCTAAGGCCATGTTTCTATGCCTAAGTCTAAAAATATGCGAATTATCATCGTATTGTCAAATCGGGAGTCCTGCGGCTGCATGGTCAGTTCCAACGAGTTACATTGGTCTCGTGGGAGGTGTTGGTGCCACCCACGAGGCCGTTTGTGGGCTGCTTTGGGTTTTCACCCTCTAACGCCATGTTTTTAAGCCTAAGTAAAAAAATATGCAAATTATCATCGTATTCTCAAACTGGGAGTGCCGTGGTTGCACGGTCAGTTCCAATGACTTACATTGGTCCCACGGGAGGTGTTGGTGCGACCCACGGGGCCGTTCGGGGGTTATTTTGGGTTTTCACTTTCTAACGCCTTGTTTTAATGCGTAACTCTAGAAATATACAAATTATCATTGTATTCTCAAACTGGTAGACCCCCGGTTGTGCGGTCAGTTCCTATGACTTACATTTGTCCCGTGGGAGGTGTTGGTGCCACCCACGGGGCCGTTCAGGGGTTGTTTCGTGTTTTCACCCTAAAACGCCATGGTTTTAATCCTAAGTCTTAAAATATGCATAATATCATCGTATTCTCAAACCGCGAGACCCGCGATAGCGCGGTCAGTTCCTACGAGTTACATTGGTCCTGTGGGGGGTGTTGGTGCCACCCACGGGGCCGTTCGGGGGGTGTTTTTTATTTTCACCCTCTAACACCATGTTTTTATACCTAAGTCTAGATATATACAAATTATCATCGTATTCTCAAACCGGGAGTCCCGCGGCTGCTTGGTCAGTTCCTACGAGTTACATTGGTCCCGTGGGAGGTGTTGGTGCCAACCACGGAGCCGTTCGGGGGTTATTTTGGGTTTTCCCCCTCTAACGCAATGTTTTTATGCCTAAGTCTAGATATATGCAAATTATCGTCGTATTCTCAAACTGGGGGTCCCGTGGCTGTGTCGTCTATTTCTACGAGTTACATTGGTCCCGTGGGAAGTGTTGGTGCCACCCATGGGCCGTTCGGGGGTTGTTTTGGGTTTTCACCCTCTAAAGCCATTTTTTTATTCTTTAGTCTGGAAATATTCAAATTATCATCGTATTATCAAACTGGGAGTCTCGCGGCTTCCCGGTCAATTCCTACGAGTAACATTGGTCCCGTGGGAGGTGTTGGTGCCACCCACCGGGTCGTTCGGGGGATGTTTCGAGTTTTCACCCTTTAACGTAATGGTTTTAAGCCTATGTCTAGAAATATGCAAATTATCATCATATTCTCACACTGGGAGAGCCACAACTGTCGGGTCAATTCCTACGAGTTACATTGGTCCCGTGGGAGGTGTTAGTGCCACCCACAGGGCCGTTCGGGGGTTGTTTCGGGTTTTCACCCTCTAACGCCATGTTTTTCTTAAGTCCAAAAATATGAAAATTACCGTCGTATTCTCAAACCGGGATTTCCGTGGCTGTGCGATTAGTTCCTATGACTCACATTGGTCCCGTGGGAGGTGTTGGTGCCACCCACAGGGCCGTTCGGGGGCTGTTTCGAGTTTTCACCCTCCAACGCAATGGTTTTAAGCCTAAGTTTAGAAATATGCAAATTATCGTTGTATTCTCAAACCGGGAGTCCCGTAGCTTCACCATCAGTTCTTACGAGTCTCATTGGTCCCAAAGGAGGTGTTTGTGCCACCCACGAGGCCGTTCGCGGGTTGTTTCGATTTTTCACCTTCTAAGGCCAGGTTTTTAGGCCTAAGTCTTAAATTTTACATATTATCATCGTATTCCCAAAATGGGAGTCCCGCGACTACGCGGTCAGTTCCTACGAGTTACATTTGTCCCGTGGGAGGTGTTGGTGCCACCCAAAGGGCCGTTCGGGGGTTGTTTTGGGTTTTCACCTTGTAACGCCATGTTTTTAAGTATAAATCTAGAAATATGGAAATTATCATCGTATTCTCAAACTGGACGACCTGCGACTGTGGGGTAAGTTCCTACGACTTACATTGGTCCCGTGGGAGGTATAGGTGCCACCCACGGGGCCATTCGGGGGTTGTTTTCGATTTTCACCCTCTAACGCCATGTTTTTAAGCCTAAGTCTAGAAATATGCAAATTATCGTTGTATTCGCAAATCTGGAGTCCCACGGCTGCGCGATTAGTTCCAACGAGTTACATTGGTCCCGTGGGAGGTGTTGGCGCCACCCACGAGGCCGTTCGGGGGTTGCTTTGGGTTTTCACCCTCTAACACCATATTTTTAAGCCTATGTCAATAAATATGCAAGTTATAGTTGTATACTCAAACCGGGAGTGCCACAGTTGCACGGTCAGTTCCTACGAGTTACATTGGTCCCGCGGGAGGTGTTGGTGCGACCCACGGGGCCGTTCGGGGGTTGTTTTTTGTTTTCACCCTCTAACACCATGTTTTTATGCCTAAGTCTAGAAATATGCAAATTATCATCATATTCTCGAACTGGGAGTCCCGCGACTGCGCGGTCAGTTCCTACGACTTACATTGGTCCCGTGGGAGGTATAGGTGCCAACCACGGGGACATTCGGGGGTTGTTTTCGGTTTTCACCCTCTAACGCCATGTTTTTAAGCCTAAGTTTAGAAATATGCAAATTATCGTTGTATTCGCAAATCGGGAGTCCCACGGCTGCGCGATTAGTTCCAACGAGTTACATTGGTCCCGTGGGAGGTGTTGGCGCCACCCACGAGGCCGTTCGGGGGTTGCTTTGGGTTTTCGCCCTCTAACACCATGTTTTTAAGCCTAAGTCAATAAATATGCAAGTTATAGTTGTATACTCAAACCGGGAGTGCCGCAGTTGCACGGTCAGTTCCTACGAGTTACATTGGTCCCGCGGGAGGTGTTGGTGCGACCCACGGGGACGTTCGGGGGTTGTTTTTTATTTTCACCCTCTAACACCATGTTTTTATGCCTAAGTCTAGAAATATGCAAATTATCATCATATTCTCGAACTGGGAGTCCCGCGATTGCGCGGTCAGTTCCTACGACTTACATTGGTCCCGTGGGAGGTGTTGGTGCCACCCACGGGGCCGTTCGGGGTTTGTTTCGTGTTTTTACCCTCATACGCCATGGTTTTAATCATAAGTCTTGAAATATGCAAATTATTGTCGTATTCTCAAACCGAGAGACCCGCCACAGCGCGATCAGTTCCTACGAGTTACATTGGTCTCGTGGGAGGTGTTGGTGCCACCCACGGGGACGTTCGGGGGTTGTTTCGTGTTTTCACCCACAAACGCCATGTTTTTAAGCCTAAGTCAAGAAATATGCAAATTATCATCATATTCTCAAACCAGGAGACCCGCGACTGCGGGGTCAGTTCCTACGAGTTGCATTGGTCCCGTGGGAGGTGTTGGTGCCACCCACGGGGCCGTTCGGGGATTGTTTTGAGTTTTCACCCTCTAACGCCATGTGATCGTCGTATTCTCAAACCGGGAGTTCCGTGACTACGCGGTCAGTTTCTATGATTTACATTGGTCCTGTGGGAGGTGTTGGTGCCACCCACGGGGCCGTTTGAGGGTTGTTTTGGGTTTTCACCCTGTAACGCCGTGTTTTTAAGACTATGTCTAGAAATAAGGAAATTATCATCGTATTCTCAAACAGGGAGACCCCCGACTGTGGAGTAAGTTCCTACGAGTTACATTGGTCCCGTGGGAGGTGTTGGTGCCACCCACGGGGCCATTCGGGGGTTATTTTCGGTTTTCCCCCTCTAACGCCATGCTTTTAAGCCTAAGTCTAGAAATATGCAAATTATCGTCATATTCTCAAACCGGGAGACCCGTAACTGCGGGGTCAGTTCCTACGAGTTACTTTGGTCCCGTGGGAGGTGTTGGTGCCACCCCCGGGGCCGTACGGGGATGGTTTTGAGTTTTCACCCTTTAACGGCATGTTTTTCTTAAGTTTAAAAATATGCAAATTATCGTCGTATTCTCAAACCGGGAGTGATGCGACTACGCTGTCAGTTTCTACGATTTACATTGGTCCTGTGGGAGGTGTTGGTGCCACCCACGGGGTCGTTTGAGGGCTGTTTTGGGTTTTCACCCTGTAACGCCATGTTTTTAAGCCTAAGTCTAGAAATATGCAAATTATCGTCATATTCTCAAACCGAGCAACCCGCGACTGCAGGGTCCGTTTCTACGAGTTACATTGGTCCCGTGGGAGGTGTTGGTGCTACTCACGGGGCTGTTCGGGGGCTGTTTTGGGTTTTCGCCCTCTAACGCCATGTTCTTGAGCCTAAATCTTGAAATATGCAAATTATCATCATATTCTCAAACCGGGAGACCCGCGACTGGGAGGTCAGTTCCTACGAGTTACATTGGTCCCGTGGGAGGTTTTGGTGCCACCCTTGGGGCCGTTCAGGGATTGTTTCGAGTTTTCACCCTCTAACGCCATGTTTTAGTTAAGTCTAGAAATATGCAAATTATCATCGTATTCTCAAACCGGGAGTGCCGCAGCTGCGCTGTCAGTTCCTACGAGTTACATTGGTCCCATGGGAGGTGTTGGTGCCACCCACGGGGACGTTCGGGGGTTGTTTTGGGTTTTCACCCTCTATCGTCATGTTTTTATGCCTAAGTCTATAAATATGCAAATTATCGTCATTTTCTCAAACCGGGAGTCCCGCGGCTGTGCGATCATTTCCTACGAGTTACATTGGTCACGTGGGAGGTGTTGGTGCCACCCACGGGACCGTTCAGGGGTTGTTTTGAGTTTTCACCCTTTAACGTCATGTTTTTAAGCCTAAGTCTAAAAATATAGAAATTATCGTCGTATTAACAAACCGAGAGTCCCTCGACTGTGCGGTTAGTTCGTACGAGTCACGTTGGTCCCGTGGGAGGTGTTGGTGCCACCCACGCGGCCGTTCGGGGGATGTTTTTTGTTTTCACCCTCTAACGACATGTTTTTAAGCCTAAGTCTAGAAATATGCAAATTATCGTTGTATTCGCAAACCAGGAGTCCCGCGGCTGCGCGATCAGCTCCAACGAGTTACATTTGTCCCATGGGAGGTGTTGGTGCCTCCCACGAGGCCGTTTGGGGCTGCTTTGGGTTTTCACCCTCTAACGCCATGTTTTTAAGCCTAAGTCAAAAAATATGCAAATTATAGTCGTATTCTCAAATCGGGAGTGACGTGGTTGCACGGTCAGTTCCTACGAGTTACATTAGTCCCGCGGGAGGTGTTGGTGAGACCCACGAGGCCGTTCGGGGGTTGTTTTGGGTTTTCACCCTCTAACACCATGTTTTTAAGCCTAAGTCTAGCAATATGAAAATTATCATTGTATTCTCAAACCAGGAGACCCGCGACTGAGGGGTCAGTTCCTACGAGGTACATTGGTCCCGTGGCAGGTGTTGGTGCCACCCACGGGGCCGTTCGGGGGTTGTTTCGAGTTTTCACCCTCTAACGCAATGTTTTGCTTAAGTTTAGAAATATGCAAATTATCGTCGTATTCTCAAACTGGGAGTGTCGCGGTTGCGCGGTTAGTGTCTACTACTCACATTCGTCTCGTGGGAGGTGTTGGTGCCACCCACGTGGCCGTTCGGGGGTTGTTTCGTGTTTTCACCCACAAACACCATTTTTTAAGCCTAAGTCTATAAATATGCAAATTATCATTGTATTCTCAAACCGAGAGTCCTGCGGCTGCGTCGTTAGTTCTGACGAGTCACATTGGTATCGAAGGAGGTGTTGGTGCCACCCACGGAGCCGTTCTTGGGTTGTTTCGAGTTTTCACCCTCTCAAGCCATGTTTTTAAGCCTAAGTCTTGAATAATGCATATTATCGTCGTATTCTCAAAATAGGAGTCCCCCAACTGCGGGGTCAGTTCCTACGAGTTACATTAGTCCCGTGGGAGGTGTTGGTGCCACTCACGGGGCCGTTCAGGGGTTATTTTGGGTTTCCACCCTCTAACACCATGTTTTTATGCCTAAGTCAATAAATATGCAAATTATCGTCATATTCTCAAATCGGGAGTTCTGCGGCTGCGTGGTCAGTTCCTACGAGTTTCATTGGTCCCGTGGGAGGTGTTGGTGAAACACATGGGGTCGTTCAGGGTTTGTTTTTGGTTTTCCCCCACTAACGTCATGTTTTTAAGCCTAAGTCTAGAAATATTCAAGTTACCATCCTATTCTAAAAATGGGAGTCCCGCTACTGTGTGGTCAGTTCCAATGATTCACATTGGTCCTGTGAGAGGTGTTGGTGCCACCCACGGGGCCGTACGGGTGTTGTTTCTTGTTTTGACCCACTAAGGCCATGTTTTTCTTATGTTTTGAAATATACAAATTACCGTCGTATTCTCAAACCGAGAGCCCCAGGGTTGCGCTGTCAGTTCCTACGAGTCACATTGGTCCCTTGGGAGTTGTTGATTCCATCCACGGTGCTGTTCGGGGATTGTTTTGAGTTTTCCCCCACTAACGTCATGTTTTGCCTAAGTTTAAAAATACTCAAATTACAATCGTATTCTCAAATCGGGAGTCCCACTACTGCGCGATCAGTTCCAATGAGTCACATTGGTCCCGTGAGAGGTGTTCGTGCCACCAACGGGGGCGTACGAGGGTTGTTTCGAGTTTTCACCCATTAACGCCATGTTTTTAAGTCGTATTTTCAAACCGGGAGTCCCAGGGCTGCGCTGTTAATTCACACAAGTCACATTGGTCCTGTGGGAAGTGTTGGTGCCACTCACGGGGCCGTTCGGCGGCTGTTTCGGGTTCTCACCCTCTAACGTCATGTTTTTAAGCCTAAGTCTAGAATTATACCAATTATCATCCTATTCTCAAATCGGGAGTCTCACGGCTACGCGGTTAGTTCCTACGATTTACATTGGTCCCGTGGGAGGTGTTGTTACCACCCACGAGGACGTTTGGGAGCTGTTTCAGGTTTTCACCCACTAACGCCATGTTTTTAAGCCTAAGACTTAAAATATGCAAATTATCGACGTATTCTCAAACCGGGAGTCATGTGGCTGCACGGTCAATTCCAATGAGTCACATTGGTCCTGTGAGAGGTGTTGGTTCCACCCACAGGCCGTACGGGGGTTGTTTCAAGTTCTCACCCACTAACGCCATTTTTTTAAGACTAAATCAAAAAATATGCAAATTATCATCATATTCTCAAACCCAGAGTCATGCCGCTGTGCCGTCAGTTCCAACGAGTCACATTGGTCCCGAAGGAGGTGTTGGTGCCACCCACGGGGCCGTTCGGGGGTTGTTTCAGGTTTTCACCCTCTAAAGCCATATTTTTACGCCTAAGTCTTGAATAATGCATATTATCCTCATATTCTCAAAACGGGAGTCCCGCAACTGGACGGTCAGTTCCTATGAGTCACATTGGACCCGAAGGAGGTGTTGGGGCCACCCACAGGGCCGTTCGGGGGTTATTTAAGGTTTTCAACCTCTAAAGCGATGTTTTTAAGCCTAAGTCTTGAATAATGCATATTATCATCATATTCTCAAACCCGGAGTCCCGCGACTGCATGGTCAGTTCCTACGAGTTTCATTGGTCCCGTGGGAGGTGTTGTTGACACCCATGGGGTCGTTCGAGGGTTGTTTTGGGTTTTCTCCCACTAACATCATCTTTTTAAGCCTAAGTCTAGAAATATTCAAATTACCATTCTATTATCAAACCGGGAGTCCCGCAACTGCGCGGTCAGTTCCAACGATTCACATTGGTCCCGTGAGAGGTGTGGGTGCCTCCCACACGGTCGTACGGGGGTTGTTTCTAATTTTAACCCATTAACGTCGTGTTTTGCTTAACTTTGGAAATATGCAAATTATCATTGTATTCTCGAACCGAGAGTCCCACGGTCGCGCTGTCAGTTCCTAAGAGTCACATTTGTCCCGTGGGAAGTGTTGATGCCACCCTCAGGGGTGTTCAGGGCTTGTTTTGAGTTTCCCCCACTAACGCCATGTTTTACTTAAGTCTATAAATAATAAAAGTACCATCGTATTCTCAAACCAGGAGACCCACGATTGCGCGGTGAGTTCCAATGAGTCACATTGGTCCCGTGAGAGGTGTTGGTGCCACCCACGGTGCCGTTTAGGAGCTGTTTTGGGTTTTTACCCTCTAAAGCCATGTTTTTAAGTCTAAGCCTGGAAATATGCAAATTATCATCGTATTCTCTAATCGGGAGTCCCGCGGCTGCTTGGTCAGTTACTACGAGTTACATTGGTAACGTGGGAGGTGTTGGTGCCACCCACGGGGACGTTCGGGGACTGTTTCGAGTTTTCACCCTCTAACGCCATTTTTTAAGCCTAAGTCTAGAAATATTCAAATTACCTTCGTATTCTCAAATCGGGAGTTCCACGGCTGCGCGGTCAGTTCCTACGAGCCACATTAGTCCCGTGGGAGGTGTTGGTGCCACCCACGAGGACGTTCGGGGGCTATTTCCGGTTTTCACCCTCTAACGCCATTTTTTAAGCCTAATTTTATAAATCTACAAATTATCATCGTATTCTCAAACTGGGTGTCCCAGGGCTGCGTGGTCAGTTCCTACGAGTCACATTGGTCCCGTGGGAAGTGTTGGTGCCACCCACAGGGCTATTTTGGGTTTTCACCCTTTAATGCCATTTTTTATGCCTAAGTCTACAAATATGTAAATTATCGTCGTATTCTCAAACCGGGAGTCCCGCGACTGCGCGGTCAGTTCCTACGAGTCACATTGGTCCCATGGGAGGTGTTGGTGCCACCCACGGGGTCGTTCGGGGGTTGTTTCTAGTTTTCACCCTCTAAAGGCATGTTTTTAAGCCTAAGTCTTGAATTATGCATATTATCTTCGTATTCTCAAAACGGGAGTCCCGTGATCGCGGGGTCAGTTGCTACGTGTTACATTGGTTCCCTGAGAGATGTTGGTGTCATGTTTTTAAGTTTTAGTCTAGAAATTAGCAAGTTACCATCGTATCCCGTACTGCTTCTAATTTTCCAATACTTCTGCCAGCATACTATCCAACAACAAGTGAACAACCAATAATTATCCAACAACCAAACCAAACAAAGCCAATAATTATGCTGTACTCCTTCTATCATCTAAAAGATTTAATTGATAATGTATATCAATTATATAACTACTTTTGTTGAAGTAAATAGTACCTGGTGTGTAATGAAGAGTTCCTACGAGTTACATTGGTCCCGTGGCAGGTGTTGGCGCCATCCACGGGGCCGTTCAGGGGTTGTTTCGAGTTTTCACCCTCTAACACAATGTTTTGCAAATTATCATCGTATTCTCAAACTGGGAGTGTCGCTGTTGCGCGGTTAGATCCTACAACTCACATTGGTCCCATGGGAAGTGTTGGTGCCACCCATGGGACTGTTCGGGGGCTGGTTCAGGTTTTTGTCCTCTAACGCCATTTTTTAAGCCTAAGTCTAGAAATATGCAAATTATCATCGTATTCTGAAATCGAGAGTCCTGCGGCTTGGTCGTCAGTTCCTACGAGTCACATTGGTCTCAAAGGAGGTGTTGGTGCCACCCACGGGGCCGTTCGAGGGTTGTTTCGGGTTTTCACCCTCAAAAGCCATGTTTTTAAGCCTAAGTCTTGAATAATGCATATTATCGTCGTATTCTCAAAACGGGAGTCCCCCAACTGTGCGGTCAGTTCCTATGAGTTATATTAGTCCCATGGGAGGTGGTAGTGCCACTCACGGGGCCGTTCGCGGGTTGTTTTGGGTTTCCACACTCTAACACCATATTTGTATGCCTAAGTCTATAAATATGCATACTATCGTCATATTCCCAATTCGGGAGTCTTGCGGCTGCATGGTCAGTTCCAACGAGTTTCATTGGTCATGTGGGAAGTGTTGGTGACACCCATCGGGCCGTTCAGCGTTTATTTCGAGTTTTCCCCCACTAACGTCATGTTTTTAAGCCTAAGTCTAGAAATATTCAAATTACCATCCTATTCTGAAACCGGGAGTCCCGCGACTGTGTGGTCAGTTCCAACGATTCACATTGGTCCAGTGAGAGGTGTTGGTGCCACCCACGGGGCCGTACGGGTGTTGTTTCTAGTTTTGACCCACTAACACCATGTTTTGCTTAAGTTTAGAAATATGCAAATTACCGCCGTATTCTTAAACCGAGAGCCCCAAGGTTGCGCTGTCAGTTCCTACGAGTCACATTGGTCCCACGGGAGGTGTTGTTGCCACCCACGGGGCTGTTCGGGGATTGTTTTGAGCTTTCCCCCACTAACGCCATGTTTTGCCTAAGTCTACAAATACTCAAATTACAATCGTATTCTTAAATCGGGAGTCCCATGATTGCGGGATCAATTCTAATGAGTCACATTAGTCCCGTGAGAAGTATTGGTGCCACCAACGGGGCCGTACGAGGGCTATTTCGAGTTTTCACCCATTAACGCCATGTTTTTAAGCCTCCGTCTAGAAATATTCAAATAACCATCTTATTTTCAAACCGGGAGACCCAGGGCTGCGCGGTCAGTTCCTACAAGTCACGTTGATCCTGTGGGAGGTGTTGGTGCCACTCACGGGGCTGTTCGGGGGCTATTTTGGGTTTTCACTCTCAACAGCCATGTTTTTAAGCCTAAGTCTAGAAATATAAAAATTATCATCCTATTCTCAAATCGGGAGTCCCTACGATTTACATTGGTCCCGTGGAGGTGTTGGAACCACCCACGAGGACGTTCGGGAGATGTTTCAGGTTTTCACCCACTAACACCATGTTTTTAAGCCTAAGACTTAAAATATGCAAATTATCGTTGTATTCTCAAATCGGGAGTCCTGTGGCTGCAAGGTCAGTTCCAACGAGTCACATTGCTCCCGTGAGAGGTGTTGGTACCACCCACGGGTCGTACGGGGGTTGTTTCGAGTTTTTACCCACTAACGTCGTGTTTTTAAGCCTTAGTCTAGAAATATTCAAATTATCATCGTACTCTCAAAACGGGAGTCCCGCGGCTGTGCGGTCAGTTCCTACGAGTTACATTGGTCCGGTAGGAGGCGTTGGTGCCACCCACGAGGTCGTTCGGGGGTTGTTTCAGGTTTTCACCCTCTAACGCCATGTCTAAGTCTAGAAAATATGTAAATTATCATCGTATTCTCAAACCGGGAGACCTGCGACTGCGGGGTCAGTTCCTACAAGTTGCATTGGTCCCGTGGGAGGTGTTGGTACCACCCATGGGGCCGTTCGGGGGTTGTTTCGAGTTTTCACCCTCTAACACAATGTTTTGCTTAAGTTTAGAAATATGCAAATTACTGTCGTATTCTAAAATCGGGAGGGTCGCTGCTGCGCGGTTAGTTCCTATGACTCACATTGGTCCCGTGGGAAGTGTTGTTGCCACCCACGGGGCTGTCTCGGGTTTTTGTCCTCTAACGCCATTTTTTAAGCCTATGTCTGGAAATATGCAAATTATCGTCGTATTCTCAAATCGAGAGTCCTGCGACTGCGCCGTCAGTTTTTACGAGTCATATTGGTCCCAAAGGAGGTATTGGTGCCACCCACGTGGCCGTTCGGGGGTTGTTTCGGGTTTTCACCATCTAAAGCCATGTTTTTAAGCCTAAGTCTTGAATAATGCATATTATCATCGTATTCTCATAATGGGAGTTCCGTAACTGCGCCGTCAGTTCCTATGAGTCACATTGGTCCCGAAGGAGGTGTTGGTGCCACCCACGGGGCCGTTCGGGGGTTATTTAGGGTTTTCACCCTCTAAAGCCATGTTTTTAAGCCTAAGTCTTGAATAATGCATATTATCGTCATATTCTCAAACCGGGAGTCCCGCGGCTGCGTGGTCAGTTTCTACTAGTTTCATTGGTCCCGTGGGAGGTGTTGGTGACACCCACAGGGCCGTTCGAGGGTTGTTTTGGGTTTTCCCCCACTAACGTCAGCTTTTTAAGCCTATGTCTAGAAATATTCAAATTAACGTTCTATTCTCAAATCGGGAGTCCCGTGACTGCGCGATCAGTTCCAACAATTCACATTGGTCCCGTGAGAGGTGTTGGTGCCACCCACAGGGCCGTACGAGGGTTGTTTCTAATTTTAACCCACTAACGCCGTGTTTTGCTTAACTTTAGAAATATGCAAATTACCGTTGTATTCTCAAACCGAGAGTGCCACGGCTGCGCTGTCAGTTCCTACGAGTCACATTTGTCCCGTGGGAAGTGTTGATGCCACCCTCGGGGGTGTTCAGTGCTTTTTTTGAGTTTCCCCCCATTAACGCCATGTTTTACCTAAGTCTACAAATAATCAAATTAGCGTCGTATTCTCAAACCAGGAGTCCCACGATTGCGCGGTGAGTTCCAATGAGTCACATTGGTCCCGTGAGAGGTGTTGGTACCACCAACGGGGTCGTACGGGGGCTGTTTTGAGTTTTCACCCACTAACGACATGTTTTTAAGCCTAAGTCTAGATATATTCCAATTACCATCGTATTATCAAGCCCGGAGTCCCAGGGTTACACGGTGAGTTCCTACAAGTCACATTGGTCCTGTAGGAAGCGTTGGTGCCACCCATGGGTCCGTTCGCGGGCTGTTTCGGGTTTTCACCCTTAGAAGCCATGTTTTAAAGCCTAAGTCTACAAATATAAAAATTATCATCCTATTCTCAAATCGGGAGTCCTGCGGCTGCGCGATCAGTTCCTACGATTTACGTTGGTCCCGTGGGAGGTGTTGGTACCACCCACAAGGCCGTTTGGGAGCTGTTTCAGGTTTTCATCCACTAACGCCATGTTTTTAAACCTAAGTCTAGAAATATGCAAACTTTCGTCGGATTCTCAAATCGGGAGTCCCGCGGCTGTACGGTCAGTTCGTACGAGTCACATTGGTCCCGTGGGAGGTGTTGGTGCCAACCATGAAGCCGTTCGGGGGTTGTTTTGGATTTTCACCCTCTAACGCCAAGTTTTTAAGCCTAAGTCTAAAAATATACAAATTATCATCGTATTCTCAAACCGAGAGTACCACATCTGTGCAGTTAGTTTCTACGAGTTACATTGGTCCCATGGGAGGTGTTGGGGCCACCCACGGGGTCGTTCAGGAGCTGTTTCAGGTTTTCACCCTCTAAATTCATATTTTTAAGTCTAAGTATGGAAATATGCAAATTATCATCATATTCTCTAACCGGGAGTCCCGCGGCTGCTCGGTCAGTTACTACGAGTCACATTGGTAACGTGGGAGGTGTTGGTGCCACTCACAAGGACGTTCGAGGACTGTTTCGAGTTTTCACCCTCTAACGCTATTTTTTAAGCCTAAGTCTCAAAATATTCAAATTACCATCGTATTCTCAAACCGGGTGTTCCGCGGCTGCGCGGTCAGTTCCTACGAGCCACATTGGTCCCGTGGGAGGTGTTGGTGGCACCCACGGGGACGTTCGGGGGCTATTTCGGGTTTTCACCCTCTAACGCCATTTTTTAAGCCTAATTCTTTAAATCTACAAATTATCATCGTATTCTCAAATCGGGTGTCTCAGGGCTGCGCGGTCAGTTCCTACGAGTCACATTGGTCCCGTGGGAAGTGTTGGTGCCACCCACGGGGCTATTTCGGGTTTTCACCTTCTAATGTCATTTTTTAAGCCTAAGTCTACAAATTTGTAAATTATCATCGTATTCTCAAACCGGGATGTTAACAAAAATGTATTTTATCTCTAATTAATTAAATTAGTTTAATTAATGTACATTTTAGTTTAATTTAATATATTGATTTTGATGATTCCAAACATATTTTTATTAGGCCATTCTATAAATATTTATTATGGTATGATCCTGTTTATTTCCGACTCAACATACCTCGATTTTACACAACGACATATCCGAAAATATTTGCACTTGTCACATTAGGGACACATGCATATATATTGATCCATGTTATTAATTCTGTGACTCACCATTTTATCAAAGTGAAATAAGATTGTTTTTACTGAAAATGTTTTTTATAAAATTGGTTATATAGCTTGGTCAAATTGAATATCTTATTCTAAAATAATTTTCAGAATTTATTGATAAAGATAATTTTTTTATTTGGAAAAATATTTTTTTCGAAACTCAAATTACATGTAAAATAATTTTTGTTGTTTAGAAAAATGTCATGTTTGTATATTATATATGTTAGTAACATTTGCTAGAATTTTGACATTTACCAAGTTGACGCCTCTTGTCTTAGATATCCCATAAGACTTGCTACTTCTACTAGTTCATTTTAGGAAGGTGTTGACCGAATAGTATCTTAGCTATGTCATAGGCCATACTCTTTTACCTGCTATTACCTACCATGGTCCTATCTGTCATGTATGGGAACTCACAAACTGCTTTTGCAAGGTCATATCTCCCTGCAAATAGCCACGACTTCTCATTTATGTGCCTTGATATCTGGTATATACTTATATTATTTGGTATAGAAGATCTCTACCTATATCTTCCTATATACAATCAGTTCTATCAAATACTTTAAATCTGTCCAAAATCTATTTTTTTTTTGTCCGAAATCAATTGTCCTTTGTAAGCTAATTTTTTTTGCGATATCTAATCCTTTAATCTGACCGAACATACTGTTTCAAAATCTGTTATCTATGTGTCTCGTCCGAATTTTTTTTATATCTGATCTGATTTTTTTTCTCGTGTTCCGAAATCTATTATATCTCTGTATAAACATTTATATATATATATATATATATATATATATATATATATGTGTGTGTGTGTGTGTGTGTGTGTGTGTGTGTAGACACATGCGTGTATGCATGATATATTTTGAATGATAGTCTGTATGGAGTCATTCTCTATTATTGCGCCACATGTCCCTATGATTTGACATTGATCTTTAAAGCCTTTGCAAGACATCTATTATTCAAGTCACTGTCTGACATTTTTTTTGACCGTTTGACAAGGGAGCCATGCCCTGTTATTTGTGTGAAATGCTTCTAGCCACACAAACATTGACTAGACTTGGGGCTTTGCCATGATTGACAGATTGAATTAATTGTCTTTGGAAATTGTTTCTTTGATATAAATATATCCGTGCGAAATTATATATATATATATATATATATATATATATATATATATATATATATATATATATATATATATTTCTTGGTCCGATATTTTTCAGTCCGAATTTATGTTATAATATCTGCCCGAATGGATTTTTTTGTGCGATTTCGTTTCATTAAATATCTGTCCGAATTGATTTTTAACATACATATCTGTTCTAAATTTTTTATATTCAAATTCTTTTCTGTCCGAGATTTTTCTTATGAAAATCTGTTCCGAATTTTATATATACATGTTCTTATATGTTTAATATTTTTTTTGGGAATGTTGTCATAACAATTACATGCGTGTACACCTATTAATATTTTCAACTGCTATGCCATCATTGACCGACATATCAGTTCGGAATTTCTATCAAGTTAGAAATCTTTTATATCTGTGAGTCAAAAATTATATATATATATATATCTGTGCGTCAAATATTCTTTATATACATATCAGACAAATATTCTTTATATATATATATCTGTTTGTAGAATATTTTATCTCAGTAAATTATGTGCATTTAATGCTACACTAAGACCATTCCAAATCTTCTGCAACGGCCATATTTTTATTGAGAATCAAAATGGAGATGTATATATCAGATTGGAGATTATTTTCAAACCACACCATCCCAGAAAATCAGGAGCATTTAATGTTGAGATTGCTTGTGTCTAACAACTAGTTTCTCACAGAAATACTTAATGGCTTGATGTACGGCATCAACATTTCGGAGAGTAGAAAATTGAGACAGCTTATGTGAAAGAACTACACAGATATCTTTGAGAGCATTTTTGAATTTATTATGCAGCAGACTTGAACGAAAATATGAGACAGACTTGAAATATTATTGAGAGCATTTATTTTACTACTCCGCTACACATTCAAGAGAGCAATAAATTTTATCATCTGCTCAAATCATTGAAGAAGAAGACCTGTGCCTACTTCAACATCATTTATTGAAGTCTGATTCAAGAAGGAGAAACTCAGATTACAAATTGTATTTTAAGGAGTTTCAGTATTGTATCTTGTACTATAAAAATTCAGATTTATTGTGAAGCTTTGTTGAAGCTTCGGTTTGTACCAGTAATTGGTTCCTACCCACAAGTGGGCCACGGGGTTTGAAGCTCGGAGTTAGCTTGCAAACAGTTGTATGCGGTGATTTGATCCTACCCTCAAGTGGATCAGTTTTAGTGAAGCGCAAAGGAGACAGGGGCTCTAGGCGCGTGGACGTAGGCCGGGATTTGGCCGAACCACGTTAAAATTCGGTGTCATTTATTTTCCGCACTCTTATTTATTTATTTGCACATGCTTGCTTGAGTTAATATTTTCAGCACTCTATCTTGCAAATAAATTAATTCCGAAATTTGACTCAATTAATTTTAAGGTTAAAATAATTATTTTTGAGTTAAATAATTAATTTCAGAATATCACTTTAAATTAAATACGAAAATTAATTTAATATTTCTAGAGTGTTAAAATCTTCATCTCTAGTTGTTTAAAAATAGTTAGTTTCATTTATTTGATATTATTGGATTTATTCTTTATAGATTTATTAATCTGAAATTTGTTTAAGTGATTTAAATTTACTATTTTTCTAAAATATTAATTTGACTTTAAAGTTTGTAAAAACTCAATTCACCCCCCTCTTGAGTATAATCTGGGCAACAATTGGTATCAGAGCTAGTGCTCTTCTTATTTATTTTTAGATTTAACAATCTTAGAGTTAAAGATCAATGGCATATGTTACTACATCACTTGGTGAAGGTCAATCTATTTTTAAACCTCCTCTATTTTCTGGAAAAGATTATAGTTATTGGAAAAATAGAATTAAATATTTTATTCAGTCACATGATTATGAAGTTTGGAAAGTTGTCATGAATGGTCCCTATATTCCTATTAAAATGGAAAATAATGCTTCTGTCCCTAAAGAAGAAAATGAATGGAATGATGTTGATATTAGAAAAATTCAAATAAAAGCTAAAGCTATGAATATTTTGCATTGTTCACTTGATGTAAATGAGTATAACAGAATCTGTTGTTGTGAATCTGCTAAAGAAATTTGGGACAGACTAGAAGTTACTTATGAAGGAACTAGTCAAGTTAAAGAAGATAAAATTAGTATGCTTGTTCATAATTATGAGTTATTTAAGATGATGTCTGGTGAATCTATTTCTGATATGTTCACTAGGTTCACTAATATTATTAATGGCCTTAAATCTCTTGGCAAATCTTATACTGACTCTGAATTAGTGAATAAGATTCTCAGGTCATTATCGGCGAATTGGATGACCAAAAAGTTAGCTATCAAGGAAGCAATTAGAGAAAGACCTATCTCTCTTGATGAGCTATTGGGTTCCTTAATTACTCATGAAATGGAACTTAAGGAATTTGTTGAAGATGAGAAACCAAAAGCAAAAAAAATTATTGCTCTCAAATCTTCAAGCAAAAATATAGAAAGTGAAGATGATGATGATGATGATGATAATATTTCCCTATTGGCTAAAAATTTCAAAAAATATCTCAATTCTAAAAAGAAAGCCAAGGATAGGAGAAAGAAACATTTTTCAAAAGAGTTCAATGATGATCATCAATCCAAATCTGAACCAAGATGCTATCATTGTGATGAAGTTGGACACATTCAGCCGAATTGTCCAAAATATAAGAAAGGGAAGAAGGCATTGAAAGCCACAACATGGAGTGACTCCGACGCAAGCTCTTCCGATGAAGATTCAAATGAAAATGAAGTTGCTCATCTATGTTACATGGCTATGGAAAATGGGGTACATTCTAACCCTAACTCTAGTGATAGTGATAATTATGAAGTTGATGATTATGAAGTTTTACCAAACGTTTTTGATGAATTATGTGAAAGTTTTGAAGAACTTAAAAATAAATATATTAAACTTAAGAGGTCTCATTCATTAGTTTCAACTAAATATGATTATATGTCAAATGATTTTGATAAGTTGAAATTAGAAAATGAATCTCTGAAAAATGAAATTAAATCTCTGAAAAAGGAAAAATCTGTTATTGTCACTACTCCTCTTGAAATGGAAAATATTGAGTTAAAGAGGGAGATTGAATATCTAAAGAAATCATTAGATACTTTTAAAAAAGGAAATGAATATTTTCATAAAATTGTTGAGACACAAAGGATTCGATTTAATAATAATGGTATTGGATATGATGAAGCAAATGAGAAAAAGACTTATTCCAATTTATTGAAATTTGATGCTTCATCTAGTCTACCTAATTATTTATGTTCTTATTGTGGTAGACACACACATTTTTCAGATTTGTGTCCATATAAATTTAGAAAAAGAAAATTGGCATGGAATCCTAAAGGAACCAAGATGTATACTAACCCCCATGGACCTCACACGTTTTGGGTACCAAAAGAGAAAATTTTCAAAGTTGTGTAGGTTGCATTTTGAGAAGGAATGTGGATTTTCAAGGCATATGATTTGGTCATATTACGAATTTCAATTATCATTGCCTAATGTTGGAAATGCCACACTCGGTAGAAGTTGCTTGTATATATCTTTGGTATTGGTAAGGTGGTAAGGAACACCTTTCTTGAAATTATTATCATATGTTTATTAATGATTTATTTCATAATTGATATATTTCCATACATGGAATATTTGTTGTATCATATGAGCATGTTGATTGATTATTTAGTATTCACATATGAATTTGTGTATTCATTATTTTTGATGATTTTATGTTATATGAACTTACACTTGAGTTTGATGATAATTTTTTCGTTGGTAAATATTCATAATTTTTTATTTACATCTTGATATATTTTTTATGAATAATAAGATTGGATAAATTCATGATTTTATTGAATATAAATCTGAAACGAAAATGTCATTTGAGTACACTTTAGTATATTAGTTATATGTGATACATGTTAATATTGTAACATTCACTTGTTGACTTTGATGATATGGTCATATTAATCTCTATGAGTAAGCTTTATTGCATAATACATGTTTAGTGCCATCATTTGAATATTCGTAATGATTCATAATGAATATTTTTTAAGAAGGTAATATTTGTGTTATGTATGTTTAAATTGAGAAATAACATGATCAACAATTGATATCACTTGTGTGACTTTTCAAAAATGATTTTATGAAGTCAATTTTTTTTTAATAATATTTCATCTCATGAAATAGATGCACCATATTTGTTATTTGCATATTTGCCTTAATTGGTATCCCTTAGGGGGAGATAAAAGTTTATTCAAATTTGTTTGGTTATTTGTTCGAAATATGCTTAATCATAATCTTGATATATCATTATGGATTTTGCAATTTAGTTGATTATTCCGAAAATTTTAGCTCGTATCTTGAAAACGGCAAAGCTTGAGCAAAATGCTATATATTTTTTTTGCTATTTCTAACTCATGTTATGTACTTAATTCAAATTATTTGAAAACATCGAGTTATGAAATGTTTATTTGTTGTGCACTTGAAATTTTACATCATGAGGATGTATACAACAATTGATATTGCGCTTATTGAAAAATTTATACATTGCAATTTTATTACATTAGTGAGAGAGTTAATTATGCACATTGATATATCTCTCATAATTGCATTATTTGAGAACATTGAGTTATGATTCCTATTTTTTCGTAAAAAAAAAGTTGTTCTGAGGAACTATTGTGCGCTACGCACGATTAGTGTGTGACTACAACAATTGGTATCATTTAGCATTGATGCATTTTGAAAAGTTGATCATTTATCTTTTATTATTTTTTCATTTTGGTGACTTATGCATTATTTGATGATATTATTGTCTATCTACACATTCAAATACATGCTATGAAAAATTTATGTTGACACATGTGCGTATTGAAAATTCTATGCCATTTGCGATTTATGGTTATATCCCATGCATGAATTCTTTTTGATAGGGGGAGCTTCGCATTTTACCCGTGACACTGAATTTATAAGTAATATCTTTTTGATAATGTCAAAGGGGGAGAAATATTTATGATTCACTATTTGTGCTTAATATTTCATTTTATGAAAATATGTGAATCATTGTTTGTCATCATCAAAAAGGGGGAGATTGTTAACAAAAATGTATTTTATCCCTAATTAATTAAATTAGTTTAATTAATGTACATTTTAGTTTAACTTAATATATTGATTTTGATGATTCCAAACATATTTTTATTAGGTCATTCTATAAATATTTATTATGGTATTATCCTGTTTATTTCTGACTCAACATACCTCGACTTTACACAACGACATATCCGAAAATATTTGCACTTGTCACATTAGGGACACATGCATATATATTGATCCATGTTATTAATTATGTGACTCACCATTTTATCAAAGTGAAATAAGATTGTTTTTACTGAAAATATTTTTTATAAAATTGGTTATATAGCTTGTTCAAAATGAATATCTTATTCTAAAATAATTTTCAGAATTTATTGATAAAGATAATTTTTTTATTTGGAAAAATATTTTTTTCGAAACTCAAATTACATGTAAAACAATTTTTGTTGTTTAGAAAAATGTCATGTTTGTATATTATATATGTTAGTAACATTTGCTAGCATTTTGACACCTACCAAGTTGACGCCTCTTGTCTTAGATATCCCATAAGACTTGCTACTTCTACTAGTTCATTTTAGGAAGGTGTTGACCGAATAGTATCTTAGCTATGTCATAGGCCATACTCTTTTACCTGCTATTACCTACCATGGTCCTATCTGTCATGTATGGGAACTCACAAACTGCTTTTGCAAGGTCATATCTCCCTGCAAATAGCCACGACTTCTCATTTATGTGCCTTGATATCTGGTATATACTTATATTATTTGGTACAGAAGATCTCTACCTATATCTTCCTATATACAATCAGTTCTATCAAATACTTTAAATCTGTCCAAAATATAATTTTTTTTGGTCCGAAATCAATTGTCCTTTGTAAGCTAATTTTTTTTGCGATATCTAATCCTTTAATCTGACCGAACATATTGTTTCAAAATCTGTTATCTATGTGTCTCGTCCGAATTTTTTTTATATCTGATCTGATTTTTTTTCTCGTGTTCCGAAATCTATTATATCTCTGTATAAACATTTATATATATATATATATATATGTGTGTGTGTGTGTGTGTGTGTGTGTGTGTGTGTGTGTGTGTAACAACCCAGGTTTTCGAGTGACTATTTTATGCTATTTTGCCTGATGGGCTAATTTTATAAAATAGGAATGTTGGAGTAAATATTATTTCCCGTGAGACTTAGGGATAATATTTTCTATGTTTTGACTATTTACCGTTATGAGAAGGTAAATAGTGTTATATTGTGTATTTTGCGTCGTTATATGTAAAACGACAGTTATGACCTATAGTTAAATTTGGGTATAATTAATGAATTAAAAATGGAATTGGAACGTAAAAATTGTTCACACTTTCCTGAATGCCAATATGGGGGGTCGCGGTCATTTTTAGAACAGTCGAGATAGTCGAGCTAAGTGCCCAGTTGTAATTTTAAGATTCGGGCATTTTTAAGGGGTTATGACCCAATTAAGTGGTTACGGGTCATTTTAGTGGTGTATTCGCAATTAGGAGTGGGGGTTTATATTTTTAGACCCTTATAAATCCCCCACCCCCTTTCTTTTTCTTCATTTGTGTTAGAAGCCAAAGAAGAGAGAGAGAGAGAGAGAGAGAGAGAAGAGAGAGAGAGAGAAGAGAGAGAGTTGGGAGAAAAGAGAGAAAATGGAAGATTTGGGCCGGAATCCGTCGCTACCGGAGGTGTCCCGAGACTACGAACCTCGAGGCAAGTTTCTTACTTGCTAGATATTGATTTAATGTGATAAATTGCATGTATAGTTAGGTTTTGGGAGATTTAACCCATAAATGGGTATTTGTTGATTTTGATGATTAAACCCTTAAATCTTAGTTTTAATTTGATTTGAGGATAAATTATTAGTTGTAAATGGTGTAGGAATGATTTGGTAGAATTAGATGTTGTTGATGTTGGGTAAAAGCAAAGAATGGAGGTTTTGGGATTTTAGGGTTTATGTAACCCGTCGCCCAAACTGGGCAAAATCTCAGGACCGAATCGATTCGGCCCTATGGGCGAATCGATTCGGATAAGGAGAGGGGTACAGGTCTTGCAGACCGAATCGATTCGGGTTAAAACCGAATCGATTCGGCAATTGCAGAAAGTCAGTTTTTGCTCACCGAATCGATTCGGCTGTTTAGCGAATTGATTCACAAGGGCGAATCGATTCGGCCCAAGGGGCGAACCGATTCGGTTCCTCTGTTTTTGTGAGATTTTTCTTATTTTGATTTTTTTAACCCTTTTCCGTTTAGGTCTAAGGTTTAGGAACCTTCCTTCGGGAAGTAATGGGGAGTCTTAGAGGGTTGTATTTGGGTAGACTAATGTCCTAGGCTAAGAGTGAATATTTGGGTTTACCCGAGGACTAGTTCATATAGGTTAATGTTCGAATGATATAGGAGGTTAACCTAAAGATAGATTGGAAGTTAGAAAATAAATGTTGAGCTTCTGGGAGACACTCCATTATGGAGACTCACTTTGAGGGTTTATGAATCATATAAACTATTCGAGGCTACTTTGAGGCTAGTGGCGCTTTGGGTCTTAGGACATTTATAATATATGACTTAATAAGAATAAAAATGCACCTTCTAAAACTTGGTGCCAAAAGGCTAAATGGATGATTTTTTGGAAATATAAAATTGGAAGTTTTCAAAAATGGAGAAAGTAATGTTTTTCATAAATGTTAATTTATGGATACACAGCTCTCTAAATCGCTATCATAAGGGAAGTTGCGCGCGTTGTGGTGAAGCCCCCTGGCTAATGATGCAGGTCGGATATAGTCCCTAGGCCATGTGAGCGTTTGTTTATATTTTCTGCGCTGGTTAGGAGATTCCGGGTGTGGTCTTGACTATCCCGCAGGCAGAAGGTCGCTTCCCGACGTTTCGATAGGATCCCAGGTTGTCTTGGAGGCCCTGGAAGATGATAGCCATTTAGGGGCACGCACAGTGGGGAAACCGGGACGGGCGGTCTTAGAATCGTTATATATATATATGAATATAACTATTCTAAATCAAGTTGGACTTGATGCATGATGAAAGTGCCATAAAGAGCACGATGTAAGGCCATAAAGAGCCTATGATGATGATTATATTCCTGATAAGGAAGATATTTTTACAAAGTGAACAATTGAGATAAATGCCTCTAGAGCATAAAAAGTATGATTATATTTCCTGATAAGGAACAAATTCATGAAATGAATTAGTGTATGATGAAATTAATTTGGTAAACACTTGATAAAGTGTTGTACCATTTATATGTATATTCCTAAAGATAGAATTAGGAATTGTGCCAATAGATGATGGATGGGTTTTACTTTTATATTTTCTTTGTGTAGCTGTAGATGTGACCTCCCACACTTATGCACACACATGTATTTATTTATTATTTCGTGCTTAGGGTCTAATGGATCTCGACGATCAACCTTGCCTAAGTAGTAGTGTATCGGGGGGGTTCCTTGTTTGGATTTCGCTTTGCGAGACACCCCACGCACGAATAGGGCATAGTGTTGAGAATGGGGAAAAGTTAGCCCTTAGTACTTAGGGTTAACTAGAACGTCTCACGATATTGCGTTAGGTAGCTGATAGATTGAGAGGTGAGGAATATTATTGTTATCTGCGAGAGATTTACGCACTTACCTACCATGCATTTTAGTCACATGGTAATCATATCAAACCCGTCCCTGACCGGTTTCTATATTTCCTTGTTTCTGCATATTCTTTGCCGTTACAGGTGCTCTTCCGCATGGACACCCGTGTTTACATTTCCATTTCCAGTTGTCATGGAGCTACGGCATATTGCGGATGTTGTAGGATACTTGTTATAGACGCTTACCTCTATTGTACTCTAGTTATGTTCAGTGTATTTATTCGGGCGTGTTTGCCCAAGGTTTAGCACTCATTTATTATATTGTAAATATTGATTGAAATACTTAATGTATTATTTGTATTGGTCTGTGTACCGACAGCTTATTCGGTGATTATTTATTGTATTGTCATACTTTATTCATCGATTTTTGATACCCACCGTTTTTACAAATGGGATTGTCTAAGTGTTTCTCTTTTACTTTTAATTTTTTTTGTATATGACAATCCGTTTTCTAAAATGATTGGTGGTTATCTCATACTATTATTTTAATCGACAGTGATGCTAAGAATGGACCATCTATGATTCCTGTAATTATTGGAGTATTGGGCTGGCCACCTATTATTTTAGTAGGCGGGTTGTCACAGATGGTATCAGAGCATTAGGTTATAGAGTCCTTAGGAATCTGTGCGGATGTTTTACGTCTTCTGCGTTTCTCTCTGTTTGATGTAGAGCCTTAAGAATAAGGTCGTTGAATTCTCTTGTGAGATTTCGTTCTCCTGCTATGGTATGAGAACCCTGAAGATCTTCTACGCGTTCGTGTGAGGCTTGTAAGTCGTTAGATGAAGGGGCGTTGAGGAAGTCCATTGTGAAGGCGTCGTAGGATGGGATTACTATAAGCTGTAGGCTGTGGTCGGGAATAAGGACCGCTTTGGAGGTCTCTCCCTTTGTAGCATTGTTTTATAATGCTGCCGTGACTACTAAGTACAGTGAAAATAGTTTTCCCAAGTACCGTTGCCGGTAAAGAGTGGTACTATGCTTGGGACTCCGAGCAATGTCAATTCGGAGTTGAGAGGTTCTTTATTAGGACCACATGTTGAAGTTCGGTTGGATAGAGGAAGTGTAACCTCGTTCGGTGGAAGTATAAGGCCCGAGAGTTTGGCCTAGAGTTAGGTATAGGAGTGCCCAGGTGTGAGGATTTGAGGAAAACCTTTCACCCTTAGGAGTAAAGTTGAAGTGGCGGGTATGATAGTCGCCTCTTTATGGTGGGGCAAATGTTTTGCCCATAAGAGAGAGCCTTTCAGTGGAAATGCTAGGCTCGTAAGTAAGTGTTGGAAACACTTTTTGGAGAAGTAGTGTTCATGAGACCCCATTGGTGGACATCCACTCGGGGAAGGCTCGTGGAGCTAAGGTCGTGGAGGTTGGTAGGACGTTCTCTTTACTAAAGAAGTCAAGGGAACTATGTGTTCTCATCTTGTCAATTGAAGATAACCGACAAGGATGGGACTCCTTGTTGAGTCATGGATGGAAGTAGTTTTGTTCGGGTAAGACTAGAATGATGTGTCTGGGGACTATTGGTAGTAACTAAGGAGGTTGGCTAGTATGTTGGTGGAATTTCCAACTAAGGTGTGAGTGGTGCGTTCCTTAGGTAAGATGGAGTAGTATGGTGTTAGCCCTAGATTTGGGTGTGCATATCGAGCTTGTGATAGTATCGGTACATATTTTATATATAGTAAGTATATCTATGTGACTTCCATGATAGGGGAGTTCTGTATTTTCCTTCACACTCGTTATGGGGCGAGTGGTGATATGTGTGTTACGTGCTACTTGTATTATAAATATTATACGAGTAGAGATATTCTTAGATTGGTTGGGGTGATAGAAAGCGAGTATATCGCGAGGCTATCCTAGTTCTAGCTCTAGGAGGAGGACTAGTGGGTCTATAATATCTCTCCTGAATACGGGTTGAGACTTTATAGAGGTGGTTTACGGTATGTAGATAGTTTCCTTTGTTTTTTTTTTGTTTTTTTTTTGTTTGCTTTGCTTGTGTATGCTATTGCCTTATCTCCATGACCGGCTAGTTAAGGTGACTGTGTGGAGGGGTTCCTTGTTTGGATTTCGCTTCGGCGAGACGCTCCACGCATGAACCTTAACGACGTTGGGAGTGGAGAGATGTGCATTTCTTTTCTGTTCTTTTCTTCTTTCTTTTCTTTTCTGTTGGTTAAGTGCTGGGTTGGAAGGTTTAGCCAAGAATCACGTATATGAGTGATTAAGGGCTAAGTTCATGTGCGATGTATGAGCACTATGATAGTTTTCCTCTGACTAACGTGGGGGAAGACTAAGATTATGGAAGTCCGACAGACTCTTATGGTTGTGCCTTAATGAGAAGGCCATTTGTGTAGAGGTATATGTGTCTCTTGGAGTAGAGTAGTGGTGGCATCTTACTGAAAGTAAATGCCTCGGTCGATAGTTATGGTAGGATGTAGAAGTATATATGTATTAGTAGAGTTTAGAGTTAGAATTCCGTCGATCCCGATCATGTGTCTTCGACCGTTACTTCTCGACGACTGACAATGCGAGGTAGTAGTGTAACGGGAGGGTTCCTTGTTTGGATTTCGCTTCGGCGAGACGTCCCATGCATGAAACCGAGCTAATGTCAGAAGTCGGGAAAGGTCTTGGACGCTAGGGATATTTAGTATTATACTTATACGACTAGACTAGGATAAATAGATTGACCTTAGGATTCTTAGGATGCTAGGCCCTTAGGGCATGCGACTTTATTTTAGGAAGATGGTTGGGAGTTGACCACAATAGGTTGTGGGTTAACTCTAAGTCGGATTTGGTCCCTAGACGAGAAGTATGGGAGTTCGAGCTCATTAGAATGTTAGGCCATTAGTGGGGAGGCCTCTCGTAGTTAGAGGGTTACATGGGTAACCTACCTTTGGAGGAGTTGAAGTATAAGCTGATTTTTCTCCTACACTCGTGTTGTTATGATCGAGAGTGGATTTAACAAACGAGTCTTGGCCAGGAACGAGAAGTATGAATATGGGAGCATGGACTTGTTGTTCGTGCGTCTCACATTTTTTTTTTACTACGTGTCATCCCACACTTGATTTAAAGTTCAGGGCGGTAGTATTTGCCTTAAAGACTTAGAGGCATTTCTCCTGGGCAGGAATTTGGAGTCTTTTCACGAATAACAAGTTTGTGACCATGAAGGACTATCGTTAGGATATTTCCTTTCGCTAAGGCAATGCGAACGGGAGTAGTATAGGCGCCGAGTAGAGACCATCTTAGAGTTTATTCGTGGCATGGAATGCCAAGTGGAGTGAGCTTCACCAAGACGAGACATTCGTGTCAAGGTACAGGTAAAGTCTCCAGGGAGAAATGGGGAACCGTTGGGATATGGGGTATATCCTACCACCCGTAAGTGGAGGGGTGGATTTGATTTAAAGGAGAGATCGGAGTAGTAGTTTTTATGGATCGAACTTCCGTGCAATAGTTCGGATCGTTTTCGATAAACGTTAGGCCGTGCGTAGCCTAGTATAGATGGTTATATGCCTTGTCTACTCGTTGGAATGGAAGCAGCGAATAGTATATTCCTGGGACCGGGAGTGGTCCGAGAACCTTCCCTTAGATTGGGCTCAGTAAGCAAGTAGACTTTCGAGGGTTACGCCAACGCGAATAGAAGTTAGTAGTGTTGGGGTTAGCGATTGTAAGATAGTGTAGTTATTCCCTAGTAAGGGTGTGACGCGTTTCGGAAAGTAAGGCAATTAGTGCCGAGCTTGTGGGGGTATCTCCTCCCGTAGTAGAAGGGTAAGATCGAAAGTTCCTGAGGAACGATTTGGCGCTATGTTATAGCATGATGATGCGGACTGAGATCGTTAGTGGTGACCTTAGTCTGAGTCCTATGGGGACATTTCAATTTGGGGTTTGCTAGTATAATAGCACGGTTTTTATAGTATACCCTTTTTATGGTTATGGGTTACGCCTGAATTTTGAGGGCAAAATTCCCCTTTAAGGGGGGGAGTATGTAACAACCCAGGTTTTCGAGTCACTATTTTATGCTATTTTGCCTGATGGGCTAATTTTATAAAATAGGAATGTTGGAGTAAATATTATTTCCCGTGAGACTTAGGGATAATATTTACTATGTTTTGACTATTTACCGTTATGAGAAGGTAAATAGTGTTATATTGTGTACTTTGCGTCGTTATATGTAAAACGACGGTTATGACCTATAGTTAAATTTGGGTATAATTAATGAATTAAAAATGGAATTGGAACGTAAAAATAGTTCACACTTTCCCGAATGCCAATATGGGGGGGTGCGGTCATTTTTAGAACAGTCGAGATAGTTGAGCTAAGTGCCCAGTTGTAATTTTAAGATTCGGGCATTTTTAAGGGGTTATGACCCAATTAAGTGGTTACGGGTCATTTTAGTGGTGTATTAGCAATTAGGAGTGGGGGTTTATATTTTTAGACCCTTATAAATCCCCCACCCCCTTTCTTTTTCTTCATTTGTGTTAGAAGCCAAAAGAAGAGAGAGAGAGAAGAGAGAAAATGGAAGATTTGGGTCGGAATCCATCGCTACCGGAGGTGTCCCAAGACTACGAACCTCGAGGCAAGTTTCTTTCTTGCTAGATATTGATTTAATGTGATAAATTGCATGTATAGTTAGGTTTTGGGAGATTTAACCCATAAATGGGTATTTGTTGATTTTGATGATTAAACCCTTAAATCTTAGTTTTAATTTGATTTGAGGATAAATTATTAGTTGTAAATGGTGTAGGAATGATTTGGTAGAATTAGATGTTGTTGATGTTGGGTAAAAGCAAAGAATGGAGGTTTTGGGATTTTAGGGTTTATGTAACCCGTCGCCCAAACTGGGCAAAATCTCGGGACCGAATCGATTCGGCCCTATGGGCGAATCGATTCGGATAAGGAGAGGGGTACAGGTCTTGCAGACCGAATCGATTCGGGTTAAAACCGAATCGATTCGGCAATTGCAGAAAGTCAGTTTTTGCTCACCGAATCGATTCGGCTGTTTAGCGAATCGATTCACAAGGGCGAATCGATTCGGCCCAAGGGGCGAATCGATTCGGTTCCCCTGTTTTTGTGAGATTTTTCTTATTTTGATTTTTTTAACCCTTTTCCGTTTAGGTCTAAGGTTTAGGAACCTTCCTTCGGGAAGTAATGGGGAGTCTTAGAGGGTTGTATTTGGGTAGACTAATGTCCTAGGCTAAGAGTGAATATTTGGGTTTACCCGAGGACTAGTTCATATAGGTTAATGTTCGAATGATATATGAGGTTAACCTAAAGATAGATTGGAAGTTAGAAAATAAATGTTGAGCTTCTGGGAGACACTCCATTATGGAGACTCACTTTGAGGGTTTATGAATCATATAAACTATTCGAGGCTACTTTGAGGCTAGTGGCGCTTTGGGTCTTAGGACATTTATAATATATGACTTAATAAGAATAAAAATGCACCTTCTAAAACTTGGTGCCAAAAGGCTAAATGGATGATTTTTGGGAAATATAAAATTGGAAGTTTTCAAAAATGGAGAAAGTAATGTTTTTCATAAATGTTAATTTATGGATACACAACTCTCTAAATCGCTATCATAAGGGAAGTTGAGCGCGTTGTGGTGAAGCCCCCTGGCTAATGATGCAGGGCGGATATAGTCCCTAGGCCATGTGAGCGTTTGTTTATATTTTCTGCGCTGGTTAGGAGATTCCGAGTGTGGTCTTGACTATCCCGCAGGCACATGGTTGCTTCCCGACGTTTCGATAGGATCCCAGGTTGTCTTGGACGCCCTAGAAGATGATAGCCATTTAGGGGCGTGCACAGTGGGGAAACCCGAACGGGCGGTCATAGAATCGTTATATATATATATATATATGAATATAACTATTCTAAATCAAGTTGGACTTGATGCATGATGAAAGTGCCATAAAGAGAACGATGTAAGGCCATAAAGAGCCTATGATGATGATTATATTCCTGATAAGGAAGATATTTTTACAAAGTGAACAATTGAGATAAATGCCTCTAGAGCATAAAAAGTATGATTATATTTCCTGATAAGGAACAAATTCATGAAATGAATTAGTGTATGATGAAATTAATTTGGTAAACACTTGATAAAGTGTTGTACCATTTATATGTATATTCCTAAAGATAGAATTAGGAATTGTGCCAATAGATGATGGATGGGTTTTACTTTTATATTTTCTTTGTGTAGCTGTAGATGTGACCTCCCACACTTATTCACACACATGTATTTATTTATTATTTCGTGCTTAGGGTCTAATGGATCTCGACGATCAACCTTGCCTAAGTAGTAGTGTATCGGGGGGGGTTCCTTGTTTGGATTTCGCTTTGCGAGACACCCCACGCACGAATAGGGCATAGTGTTGAGAATGGGGAAAAGTTAGCCCTTAGTACTTAGGGTTAACTAGAACGTCTCACGATATTGCGTTAGGTTGCTGCTAGATTGAGAGGTGAGGAATATTATTGTTATCTGCGAGAGATTTACGCACTTACCTGCCATGCATTTTAGTCACATGGTAATCATATCAAACCCAGCCCTGACCGGTTTCTATATTTCCTTGTTTCTTCATATTCTTTGCCATTACAGGTGCTCTTCCGCATGGACACCCGTGTTTACATTTCCATTTCCAGTTGTCATGGAGCTATGGCATATTACGGATGTTGTAGGATACTTGTTGTAGACGCTTCCTTCTATTGTACTCTAGTTATGTTCAGTATATTTATTCGGGCTTGTTTGCCCAAGGTTTAGCACTCATTTATTATATTGTAAATATTGATTGTAATACTTAATGTATTATTTGTATTGGTCTGTGTACCGACAGCTTATTCGGTGATTATTTATTGTATTGTCATACTTTATTCATCGATTTTTGATACCCACCGTTTTTACAAATGGGATTGTCTAAGTGTTTATCTTTTACTTTTAAATTTTTCTGTATATGACAATCCGTTTTCTAAAATGATTGGTGGTTATCTCATACTATTATTTTAATCGACAGTGATGCTAAGAATGGACCATCTATGATTCCTGTAATTATTGGAGTATTAGGCTAGCCACCTATTATTTTAGTAGGCGGGTTGTCACAGTGTGTAGACACATGCGTGTATGCATGATATATTTTGAATGATAGTCTGTATGGAGTCATTCTCTATTATTGCGCCACATGTCCCTATGATTTGACATTGATCTTTGAAGCCTTTGCAAGACATCTATTATTCAAGTCACTGTCAGACATTTTTTTTGACCGTTTGACAAGGGAGCCATGCCCTGTTATTTGTGTGAAATGCTTCTAGCCACACAAACATTGACTAGACTTGGGGCTTTGCCATGATAGACAGACTGAATTAATTGTCTTTGGAAATTGTTTCTTTGATATAAATATATCCCTGCAAAATTATATATATATATATATATATATATTTCTTGGTCCGATATTTTTCAGTCCGAATTTCTGTTATAATATCTGTCCGAATGGATTTTTTTGTGCTATTTTCGTTTCATTAAATATCTGTCCGAATTGATTTTTAACATACATATCTGTTCTAAATTTTTTATATTCAGATTCTTTTCTATCCGAGATTTTTCTTATGAAAATCTGTTCCGAATTTTATATATACATAATGTTTAATATTTTTTTTGGGAATGTTGTCATAACAATTACATGCGTGTACACCTATTAATATTTTCAACTGCTATGCCATCATTGACCGACATATCAGTTCGGAATTTCTATCAAGTCAGAAATATTTTATATATGTGGGTCAGAAATTATATATATATATATCTGTGCGTCAAATATTCTTTATATACATATCAAACAAATATTCTTTATATATATATCTGTTTGTAGAATATTTTATCTCAGTAAATTATGTGCATTTAATGCTACACTAAGACCATTCCAAATCTTCTGCAACGGACATATTTTTATTGAGAATCAAAATGGAGATGTATATATCAGATTGGAGATTATTTTCAGACCACACCATCCCAGAAAATCAGGAGCATTTAATGCTGAGATTGCTTGTGTCTAACAGCTAGTTTCTCACAGAAATACTTAATGGCTTGATGTACTGCATCAACATTTCGGAGAGCAGAAAATTGAGATAGCTTATGTGAAAGAACTACACAGATTTCTTTGAGAGCATTTTTGAATTTATTATCCAGCAGACTTGAACGAAAATATGAGACAGACTTGAAATATTATTGAGAGCATTTATTTTACTACTCGGCTACACATTCAAGAGAGCAATAAATTTTATCATCTGCTCAAATCATTGAAGAAGAAGACCTGTGCCTACTTCAACATCATTTATTGAAGTCTGATTCAAGAAGGAGAAACTCAGATTACAAATTGTATTTTAAGGAGTTTCAATATTGTATCTTGTACTACAAAAATTCAGATTTATTGTGAAGCTTTGTTGAAGCTTCGGTTTGTACCAGTAATTGGTTCCTACCCGCAAGTGGGCCACGGGGTTTGAAGCTCGGAGTTAGCTTGCAAACAGTTGTACGCGGTGATTTGATCCTACCCGCAAGTGGATCAGGTTTAGTGAATCGCAAAGGAGACAGGGGCTCTAGGCGCGTGGACGTAGGTCGGGATTTGGCCGAACCACGTTAAATTTCGGTGTCATTTATTTTCCGCACTCTTATTTATTTATTTGCACATGCTTGCTTGAGTTAATATTTTCAGCACACTATCTTGCAAATAAATTAATTCCGAAATTTGACTAAATTAATTTTAAGGTTAAAATAATTATTTTTGAGTTAAATAATTAATTTCAGAATATCACTTTAAATTAAATATGAAAATTAATTTAATATTTCTAGAGTGTTAAAATCTGCATCTCTAGTTGTTTAAAATTAGTTAGTTGCATTTATTTGATATTATTGGATTTATTCTTTATAGATTTATTAATCTGAAATTTTTTTAAGTGATTTAAATTTACTATTTTTCTAAAATATTAATTTGACTTTAAGGTTTGTAAAAACTCAATTCACCCCCCCTCTTGAGTATAATCAGGGCAACACGGGAGTCCCGTGACTGCGCGGTCAGTTCCTACGAGTCACATTGGTCCCGTGGGAGGTGTTGGTGCCACCCACGGGGCCGTTCGGGGGCTATTTCTATTTTTCACCCTCTAACGGCATGTTTTTAAGCCTAAGTCTTGAATTATGCATATTATCGTCGTATTCTCAAAACGGGAGTCCCGTGATCGCGGGGTCAGTTCCTACGTGTTACATTGGTTCCCAGAGAGGTGTTGGTGTCATATTTTTAAGTTTTAGTCTAGAAATTAGCAAGTTATCATCGTATCATGTGCTCCTTCAAATTATTTCATACTTCTTCTAACATACTTTCCAACAACAAGTGAACAACCAATAATTATCCAACAACCAAACCAAACAAAGCCAATAATTATCCCGTACTCCTTCTATCATCTAAAAGATTTAATTAATAATGTATATCAATTATATAACTACTTTAGTTGAAGTAAAGAGTACCTGGTGTGTAATGAAGAATTGGTATGTAATAAAGAACTTGTATCTAATTAGTATGTAATAATGTATGTAATCATTAAATTTCTATTAAATTGGATGAACAAATAAAAAATATCATAAAGTTTACCATGATATGTGTAGGTAGTAGCGCTGCACCCCTATCAGGATGCTCACTCACTGTGAAATACCAAATCTGAAAAAATATTTACACATTGTCAAACTTAAAGAGAAAAGTGAATAAAGAAAAAAATTGAATAAAAACATGCAAATGATTAAGTCTAATATCATAATGATGGTCATAACGAAGTTTAGATTGAAAGACCTGAATCTCAACATCCCTCTCATTATAATTAATAGCCTTTCCAAAACCACCGGGTATGAAATTCTTGGAAAATCATTATTCTTGAATCAAGGAGGGAGTGTTAAAGATAGAACCAGGGGCAATATGAGGGTCTGGTTAATTTTAGGGGAACTATGAGAGTCTGGTTAATATGCCATTAAAATAATTAGTTAATTTAAACTATGAGTGTCACTATGACAACATATTTCCCCTGACATGTTATTTCCAGGGACACTATGAGGGTTTGGTCAATTTCAAGGTAACTACGAGGGTTTGGTTAATCCAGTAGAGAAAGGACTCAAGCCAGGAACACGAAACAAAGAAAATGACTATAAAGTTAGTAAAGTAGATCATAATATTCATGAAACAAATGTAAATATAATTTACTTATGAATAAACTCCGAAAAATCATTTGTTAAACAATTGAGTAACAAAATGATATCAATTTGTTATACCAATTTGTCAAATATGTAATCAAGAACATGCTCAATAAATAAAATCCCCCTACATCACATACATCTCTCCCTTTTTTTGTCACGAATAGACAACCCGGTGAAAAGATAAACCAATCAAAGTATCTAGCAAGGAGATATACCAAATAAAAATCGCTAGATAATCATGAAACAACTAGATAAATATGATCAAGTAATGACAAATCAGTAGTTAGTGAACCAAGGAATCACACAAAGAATATAGCAATCTAATCAGGTGTGATAAATGGATTATATGCAAAATTCCAATATGAGACAATAAAACCTGCATATAAAATTGTCTGTCTAGAAAACTTCTAGCAGTGCCAAAAAATATACCATAATAACCAGGGATCTGCAAAGAAGGACGAAGCAAATTCCCAGACTATCGTTCAAACGATCCAGGGATGTAGCTCAAACGAGATGAGGACATCGCTCGAACGAGACTTTGTGCGACATGGAGATGTCGCTCGAACGACTTCTCGTGATAGGCCAAAGTTTCCTAGTTTCCCAAAAATATCTTATATTTTTGCCCAGTGAAAAAAAATTCTAGAAAAAAATTCTAGGAAGGCCCTAACAGCAGCAAAGCAATGCTAAAATAGTAAGATTTTTTACAAAAATGCAAAAACTCATTAAAACTAACAATGTGAGTTACATGCAAACATAGTACCAATGTGCTCAAACATGAACATGGAATGTATGGGCGTGAAACTATAACAAATGAGTCACAATTCCAACACATCGAAAAGATTAAGAATCTCTAATTCATAGAGATAAATCATCAAACTTTATCATAGCCATATGATAAATAAAGTGTGAGCTTAATGAACCAAACATACTACATACACACAAATCCCAAATTTTGACGACTCTACAAACAATAGCCTCAAATTTCAATGTTTCAACATTAGGATTAGTTTTGCAAACCCATTAGATTTTTAATCCATCCAAACTCCCTCAATAATATCATATTTTATATGGAATGAACTAATATAATTTGGACCATTTTTGGCATAAGATACTTTTTATTGCCTTATGAATTGTGTCGGGCTCTTTTGAACGGTTGCTTTCACGACGAGTCAATTTTGAACTCTCGCAGCCCTTTCCCATGAATCACTCATCATTTTTTCAATTCAAATCCTCATGATAAACGGTTCTTACATACACACTTCTCCTTAAGTCTACTTATGCACAGATGACAAGATTGAGATAAGAACACCTCACCAAATTCAAATATGCAAGAGAAGTCAAACATCCATATAAACTCGTGCATGTGTGCAATGTTGGCATATTTACAAAGTTGAATCAAAATGCATATCAACTTCGAAACAACCCCATATAAACAATAGTTAAGATCAATCTAGCTATTGATAATAATGACCAAGTGTCCTAGCCACATGCATACGAAACGATGTGGGGGTCCAAGAATGCCAATATCCCACATCAAACATGTAAACTCAAAAACAAAAATTGAAAATATTTTTGGCTTTTCAAACATATTTCGACTCAAATAAAAGAAAATTGTTTTTGGTTTTTCAAAAGTTTTCTCAAAAAACAAAATCTTTTTGTATTTTTCAAAAGTTTCCTCAAAAACAAAATCTTTTTGTATTTTTCAATAAGACTCAAATAAATAAAAGACTATAATACAAAATGATACACAAGTCATTATACTAGTAATGAATATATCATGAAGCAAAGTAGTATATGAAAAATAAGGCAACATTATCATCCTCTATATTTAGCATGGGAAGAATCAAGTGCACCCAAAGGAGAATGATGAAGTTTTATTCCTAAAGCCACTAAATTCGATTTCCTAACCCAAGTAAGTGTGAAATGACGCATGGGGGTTTAGGGAACAGGGGAAAGTTTATTCCCAAACTTCCTAGGAGCTTGTCTAAGGTCGTAACAATAATTCCTAAGGTGACCTTTCCTACCACAAAACGTGCATGTTTAGAGACGGTGGGAATGATTACCTATATGTGGACCTTTTCCAAGAATCCTAGTGTTTCTCACATGTGCAGGGGGAATGGGAACAACTCTCTCATCAAAACCTATACCTACCATATCTCCCTTAATTTGGACGGTGCCTAGGATCTTATCTAACTTCTCCGATCTAGCCTCCAAATCAAACTTAACTCTAGACGAGTCTCTCAATCTCTCCTCCAACACATGAATCCTAGACTCGAGAAAATGCCTAGACTCCTCAAACTCTAAAGTCTCTTTTTTCAAAGACTCCATCAAAACACAAATATTATCTCTCTCTTTATCCACAAACTTTAGTTTCTCCCTAAACTTCTTCTCTCGTTCCCTAAGATCCTCTATCAAACTATCATTATTTCTCTGGCACACTCATTCAACTTAGCTTAGAATTTTGCATTTTCCTTTTTCACTTTCACAGTCTCAGCATATAACTCATAAATGAAACTTGCAACTCTTTCACATCTACCTCCTCTTCTTCACTCTCTTCACCATCACAAACATGGGATTCACTCAAAACCACCTCGAAAGTGTCATTCACATGAGAATCGTTGTCGCTCACATGACATGCCATAAACGCAACAAAGTTACGATCAATGCGGGAAATCTCTCCCTCCTCCGGATCACTATCACTTAAGGTGGAACTATAAACAATGGGTTGCTTTCCCTCTTTCTTAAGTCTAGTAGGATACTCCTTAACTTTGTGACCGTACCCATCACACCCAAAACACTTATCCGACTCATCTCTCTTATGCTTCTCAAACTTATCCTTAGAGGTGGGATCTACTTTGTTGTTATTGAATTTTTCAAATTTCTTGGCATCTTTCGATTTCTTTCGAAACTTAATATTTTTTTATAAATTTCTTTGCCAACAAAGCAACATCCTCAAAATCGGAATCGAAATTCGAAACTTTAATTTCCTCCTTTCGGGTTTTCAAAGCAATAACCATTTCTTTCATTGGCATTTTCTTGGAGGTAATCATGTTGATTTCATAGGTTTGTAAGTCACCTACAATCTCTTCTAGTTTCATCGACTCTAACATACCCAAGGAGTTAAAAATAGTCACTTTCGCACCAAACCTACTAGGCAATGACCTAAGGATTTTCTTAATGACACGGTTGTCATGAATTTTCTCACCTAGGTTAAATGAAGAGTTGACAATATTAGGTAACCTAGCATAAAACTCACCAAAAGTCTCACTCTCTAACATCCTAATGGTCTCAAACTGTGTAGTGATATTTTGAAGTTTTAACGCCCTAACCGTGCTAGTGCCCTCATGAGTGAGTGACAAAATATCCCAAGCCACTTTTGATGTTTCACAAGTCATAATTCTATTATATTCTTCCGGTGTGACATGTGAAGAAATAATGTGCAAACCCTTAGAATAATATTGTGAAAGTCTATGTTCAGTTTCGGTCCATGACTCGACAGGCTTTAAAGTAGTGATCTCACCTATAATAGTGAAAGGGGGTGTCCAACCTTTCTCAATAGCTAGCCATACACACTCATTAATAGATTTTAATGCACTTTTCATTCTTATCTTCCAATAAGTTTATATAGTGCCATAAAAAATAGGAGTTTGAGAAAATTCGTTATATCCAAAACTCATCTTTGAAAACACACGGGATCAGAAAACAGATAAATTATGTTTTAGCTTTGATACCAATTTGAAAAGTGGTGGTCCGTATGCATGTGTTTCAAATTAACCAATTTTCACCAAAAATTATACAACTTTTAATTAGCACCAAACCAAGTTGTGAAAAACCAATTTTTACTTTAAACCAATTTTATCTTGATTAATCCTAAACATGCATCTAGTGATTAAAGCAAGTAAAGTAAATTCATGAATACTCACAACACCTCATGTACGAGGAAAAAACCCAAGTTAGAAAATAACCTCAGCTGGCCTAAGTAAGACAATCACTATGAATATGGAATTACAACGAACAGACAAATACTCACTCAACGACTCCATCCCCAAGGGCCTTGACGCTCTTCTGATCTTCAACCACTCCTCTTACAGTGCCCACTTAGAAAGTCCTTCTTCCACGTTATCTGTTCACAACACATGCGCCCACATATGTCTCGGTTTCCATCGAATGGCTTCGATACGTCTACGATGTCGAACAAGAAGTCCTTCTCTTTTTTTCATCGCAAAACCCTGATGTTGAATTGTAGAACAAACCTTCTTGGTGCAGAATGCATGTCTTTAAGCTTTAAAACCCTAAAAAATGTGCAATTATGTCTCTCGATCGTAAACTGTTTTTCCAGAATGCATACTTTTTAATTCTGAAAAAAATATGCTTTAAATAGGAATTAAGCGTCGCCTCGAAAACTGCGTCACTCCAACAAGATTGACACGTCTTTCGTGCGACATGAGCATCTCACTCGAACGAGCTCTTCTGTCATTCGAACGATGTGCCTGTTAATTTGACTTTTTGACTTTTCTTTAAAATTCCTCTTCCAAAAGAGATCCAGCTAACTCAAACTATATTTCGAGCTTATCAGAATAAAACGTAGTGTAAACATTTAAAACACTCTTTAAAAGACTTTAAAATATTTTCCTTATCAAAATTACATCCTTATCTTTTATAAAAACAATTTCTAGCACCATTAATTATATGCATTCATACATGTATGATCTCAAAATGCAATTAACTTCAAGATGAATAAACTTGCACCAATTAAACATCAACATGATTAATTCTTTGAAGCTTTGCCACAACGTCTTCCATTTCTTCAATATGTCATAGACCGCGTGGCATCATGAGAAAATAAAATCTCCCTATGACATATTACAAACTCAGTTTTGTTCATGGAATAAAGTCAAAACAATACAGGGACTCAATTGGAAATTTATGTCGTTATAATGTCTGGTAGAATCTGAGTCAAAAGTTATCTTGACACTCATCCAGCTAGAGAATGGTGTGGAAAAACCATTTTATTATATTAGTAAGGCCTTTTGGGATCCAAAAATCCATTACCCAAGTCTGGAAAAGCATTTTTTATCTCTCATTGAAGCTTCACGGAGAATAAATCCATATTTTTAGGCATACACTAATGTGGTTTACACAAACTTGCCATTATGCTAAGCCATTCCCAAAAAGAGAAGTCATGGAATTTAATGGCCTAGACTGTGGAGGTCGAAGAGTATGAAATGCACTATAAACCCAGAATACCGTCGAAAGGCCAGGAAACATAAGACTTCATAACTGATTTTAGTCATGAAGGAAAACCTATCAAGCAGACTCCTAAGGGAGAAATCTCAGTAATAATGCCAACCGAGCAATCTTCATCAAAAGAGAGCTCAGTAACAAATCCATCTGAGCAAACTTCTCCAGAAGATAGCCCCATGAGTTGCACAACTGACCAGGGGGAAGTCAGACTAGAGACGCCCACTGCTAAAAAAACTCCTGCATGCTACCTAAAGTAAACTAAAAAAGTATTTAATCTTGGATCCTTGGTTGAAGAGGACTTCAAGGAGGATCCACATATGTAGAAGATGTACGTGAAAACAGATCAATCAGGGGAAATTAATGATTAATTTTCATCTTCACACACACACTATGAACTAGTATTTATCAAATGATGGAATTAAATTGTATGATCTTTAATTATTTTTATTTTACTTTAAGTTGTACCATGTGGTAAAAATTAATTTTGAGGGTAAATTCACTATAAACCCTCACGAGACACTATTCGTCCTACTAGGGTAACCTAGGGGTTTAATGGCTTATTTTATACTTAAATGCAATCGTGTGACCATAAAGCAACTGTTCTATCCTTTAGTAATAATTTCTATTTATGAAAAATATTGTTTATTCCTTTACATTGCTCGGGACTAGCAAATTCTATGGAGGGGCTTTGATTCGACACGAATATTCCATATGTATCCCTCTAATTTTGGTATTTCTATGATCCTAAACATCACATTTATCCCGCACTTAGCTCATAATTATTGAAAGTAACCTTTTTAGCAAGTGCTTCTTGTTTCCTGTATTTATCATGTGTTTTACAAATAATTCATGCAAGTGGACGGAAGAGAATAATGCAAAATGATAAAAATAATGCGAGAAAGGATAGTCAAGGTAAAAATGGTAATTTTTCAGCCAAAATCCAAAGAAGGATACAACATCAGAGTCGAAGAGATCAAGTTTGCAAGTACATAAGAAGAAACGTAACCTCATTCTAAGTTATGGGGAAGAGTTTACATCAATTTGAAGTTGAAGAAAAGTTCAGGGGTAGAAACTACAATTAGTGAAAAGACATCAAAATTCCATTTGCTAAAACCTGCACTGAAAATCAAACCAGTTCAGTTCTAGAGAAAACCGATTCACTTAACCAATAAGTTCGGTCCAAATCAGTTTGGTTTGGTTAAGACGTTTTGTTTTCTGCAAGATTTTTCATGTTTTCTTATTTTATTGCTAGAGGGGTTAGGGTTCATACTTGGCTCTTGGCCATTTTGTGGTCCTTATATAGTGCATTTCGGAGTCTAAATCAACATAATTTAAACATTATTAAGTGGAAAATTCTTATGTAATAATTGGATCTAAAATTCATGTAAGATTCCATCATTTGCACAACAATAAATTCAAGTTCTTTCAATTTCTGGATTTCTACTTGGTGTGAAATTCTTAATTGCTGCATTTTAGATTCTCATCAACCTTGTAGTCAATTTCAACTCTATTCTTCTCTAAATTTCAATATGAATGCTCACATACCTAATAATTTTTGTGAAGAAACAATTCACATGTCTAGCTAAATTGTTTGTAGGTTGGGGAACATAAACCCAATCTAGGCTCTTCAATTTTAAATGTAAAATTGATCATAATTAAACAATTAATTTCTAGAGATTGATATATTGATCGAGTGTAATATTTTAGGCCTTTTGACTTGTTTTTTTAAAAGAAACCCGAATGTTTAAGGATTAATTATATGTGTCAGTAAATATATCAACTGCTCTTATTGATTTGTTGATAAATTACTGCACGGGTTCACGCCCAACCATATTTAGCATTTCGAATTGATTTGACAATTTTCTTTTATTTATAATCACTATTCTAAAAAACCCGCCTAGGCTTGAGGCTTTGGAGAAATTCCCCGCCTTAAGATTTGACGCCTTATGCTTGGTAAAACCCTTAAGGCATACTTTTTTCTCTAAAAACAACAATGCTTTAGCAAAACGACATCGCCTTTTAAAGATTTTTTTTCAAACCGGATCATTATCTCATCCAAAATAATCAAATAGTATTTTTATTTGCAAATATTCAGACATGTTTTTATGATATGTACAATTTTAGTATTTTAATATCCTTGTTATGGTTAAAAAATATTAAAATATATTAAAAAGACCAAAATGCCTTTCACGCCTTTTTACGTCAAGGCCCGCCTAGGCTTCTAAGGCTTAAGGTTTGGCCTCCACGCCTCGATCACGCCCTGCATTTTTTAGAACCTTATTTATAATTCATTTATCGAATTTCATATATATCATAAGCACCCTAGAGTTTGGGTGATTGGATCCTAGCCTCATTTTCCATATTTGTTTCAAAACAAAAAAATTTCTTTGCTTTAATTAGTTAAAGTTTTCAATTTTATAGTTTCATTTACCTAGGTAATCAGAAATCATTTCATGTAAGAATCATCACCTTTTCTTTTATTTTTACGAGTTGAATCCTAAATTTAATATAATAACCCTAATTTTATCAATAACACACTATTCCCTAAGGATTTCACCTCGTTTTACCAGGTTTATTACTTGAGCGACCGACTTGCACTTGAGTCATCGTTACACATGTAATGCACAGTTTTTGTTTCTCGTTCGCTGTCTATGTTACATATGCCAATGATCTACAATAATTCACAACACACCCGGTGCTACACTTAAGCTGATCACATTACCATGGCCTTTTTCCATGTTTTTATTTGACTTGGTTGACCCACTATTTTACCACTTTGTTAGAAGTTGAGCCACTTGATGACATGGCATACGATAAAATCTTCCAATTTATATGGAAGAACATCATATATCGGTATGGTATGCCATATGTCTTTATAACCGACCACAAAACTCAATTTGATAACCATGAATTTCAATATTATTATATATCCAATCCAAGAACCAAAAGTTGTATTCTTCTCCTAGACATCATTAGTGCATTGAAGAAAGGGCTAGATATTGCAAAAGGGAATTCGGTCAATAAAATTCAAAGTGTACTTTAGTCCTGCACGATGATTGCAAGGACAACAACCGGAGAAACCCCCTACATGTTAGGATTTAGGACAGAGGCGGTGGTCCCAACAAAAATTAATCTCTCCAGTCATAGAGTATTCAATTTTAACTCGTCCAAAAGAGACCTTGTGTGAAGGATGGACTTAGATTCGATTGAGTATGTCAAAGAAATGCAGCACTATGTGTGGCATTATACTAGCAACGAATTAATCGGTTCTATAACAGGACGGTCAAGACATGGAATCTTAGAGGGGGGGACTATGTCTTAAATAAAGTACCCCCAAAAGGAAACAAGTTAGAATCAAATTGGCATGGTCCGTATCATATTTATGTAGTTGTTCGACCAAGTACATATTGTCTAAAAACCTTGGAAAGAGAGAAATTCAATAACCCATGGAATGTTTAGCATTGGAGGAAGTACTATCAATAATAAATAGGAATGTAATCTTTCAATATTTATGCAACTCGTTCTTTTAGATCCCATAAAGAACATCCAGTTCTTTAAAAGATAATTTCTTTTTCATATTTTATTTTCTTCTTTTCGGGAGTGGGAGATGTACAATCTCAAATAATAAAGAAAAATATAATAACTGACTAATGGTAAACTAGCCTTAAAAATTCAAAACAAAAAAACTTCATGTATATCTTCGTCTTTGACAAGTCACAAACAATAATTTCCAAACCTAAAATTCATGTATGACTCCTTAACATCAAGAACAAAAAGTTTTACGGAACCGAATTAAGGAAAAATCCTAAAACATTTGGTTTCCAATGCTAAATAACGTAAACAATTGGTCAAAATGACAAGATCCGTTTGAGCGACCATAAACACATTAGTAGAACCTAAGGGATGACAACTTTTGTTTATCCGAACAGGTAACTAGTAAGGCAGATTAGTGGGCCAACATCTAACCACCTAAATATAAGACTAAACTATTGGTAAGCCACAATTTTACAATAGGACAATTCAAGTTCTATTCAAGGCAAAGTTTTTATTCAAGTATTTCATTAAAATACACCATTATAAAAAATAATAAAAGGTGCTCATTATGAGGGATGCTTTCCAATTGCCTTCTCCATCCCAATAGGAGGAAAAGTCTAAAGCTAAAGGGAGTAGAGTTGACCTCAATTCTCTAATTCTAGTTTGTTTGCTAAAATTGAGCTTGTCTACAGAGTGCAAAGGCCAACTAAGTACATATTCTCCATAAAGACTGTAATATCCCAGGTACTTACAGGCCAGACTGATGGGGATTTCATCGGTGGGAATCCACTTAGAATTAAACTTGAATAGAGGAGTAGGTTGGTCCAAACATCTCGAATCATGCTAATACTATAAATTATTCTTCTTCAACAACGTCATCCAAATGGTGACAACTTTGAGTTACACCCACTTATAACCCTCTATCGGGGATTGTTCCAGATCTTCTCCCCTATGTGCTGAAGCTTCGTTATATCCATTCATCCAAATAGTGTATGGCTACTTATGAAAGTGATAAGTGAGACGGTTAACTTTCTCATTCAATATTTTAATGGTACCAGGATTGTTCTTTATCGAAATGGCTTGATCAACCAATGTCTTTTTTGTTTGTTCTTATTCAAAAGATAAACACGTAACAACATCACTCCTGGATGACTGGCCTCCCTTTGAGTTTTTCAATCTCTTTATCTCCTTAATTAGCCGAGCATTTTTCAGGTCTAAAAATGATGCATCGTCACTTTGATCGACACAAATAGGCTTATTTAATCCCTCAAGTTCATCCCATAACATGTTATTTTATTTCTCTAAAGACCATCGACTTATCGAGCACCTTTCAACTCCGACCTCAAAAAAAAATCTTAAAAAATGCCAAGGGTAACTCCTACAACTTCTTATCAAAACTGTTGTCACTCCAGAGCAAGGCAAACTTCTTCTCATAATCAGCTGATAAGATAGCAAGTGTTTCTTTATGATCGCTCTCCAGTTGAAGTGTCATATCATAATATGAATCTTTCGTCTCCACTACTTGATGAAATAATGTAGTCAGTTGAGGTATGCTTCTTTAACTTGATTAGAGATGCCTATGTTTAGCACTTCTTCTAGTTCCTTCTTATTCATCTCCATATAACCTATAGCAAACAATTGAGCACTCCTCCTAAAGAGCTCTCTCTTGGAAGTTGCCAAAATAGCCTTCCCAGAGTTAAACTCAAAGGGATAAAACATGACATAAGTATACAAATCTCAAAAGAAATTTCATAATGACACCAAAAATACCGAGAATGAGAGTTATAAGAAAGAAATTATTCAAATTTAAATAACCAAATATACAAGGAAACCCCCAGAAAACGGATCGTAATCATCTACACATTCTCTTTTTGCTGATTGACTTCCTCCTCGGGACGATCGTTAACCAAACCTTCCTCATCATCAACCTACTCTTCAATTATTGAAGGAGTGACATGGTTATTTTGGAGAAAGAGCTCATAGTCCAAGGTAGTGCCGATCTAAAGCAGGGTATCATTCCATCCTTCTTTGAATGGGGGATTTATTCAAGTAATACACTTGAACGGGTGTACTGGAGAATGCTTTGAACCATACCCGGGTGTAAGCATCTTTCTTATCATTCTTTGCCTTGGCCTTCATATGTAGAATTTTCTTATTGTTATCATTGGCCATATTCTTCGGATCATGAGAAGCCTTCACTGCTTGCTCAACCTTTTTTTATTGCATCATTAGCAACTTCCTGGGAATTATTCTTATCATCCTCCAAATTCCTAGTAGCATCCTCCCATTTTTTCTTATTACTCACATGTACTTTCTTCACAGCCTCCAAGGACTCCTTCATGCCTTAGAAAGCAACCTCAATATCTTGAGAGGACCCCCTCAATTGGGCATTCCTCATCAAATGATTGTACTTAACAAAAAAATGCAAAGTCCAACAAATATTTAAGTTGGTAAATAAATAGTAGGGATACATACATCATGGAGGGATCAATATAATTTTTTACAAAAGCCAAGCTATGGTGGGACCTCTCCAATAATCTAGCTCTAAAAAGGGGGACAAAAGAAGCCTCGCCGGCTAGAAGTAACCTTCAACCAATTACTACTCGAGAAAGGCCTGGGCTCACTACCATAGAAGGAGCACCACTATGGCCCTAGCCGAATTGATTTTTCCCTAAAAATTCCTAGTGAGAAGTAGGGCCTTTCTTAAGCCTATTGAACTGATGCTCATTGTTTTCACGGCAGTAGGTTCCACAACCACGAGTTGTTTAGAATCCCTAATATCAAAGTTTTTCTTCTCGATGGGATGAGTAAGGGACTTGGAACGAGCAAGGAGGTTTGGGATCTTCCACTTCGCCATTTATGGGGACGAAGTTGTGGTCAGTACAAGAGTAAGATAAAGAGACTTAAAGGAGTAAGATGTACCTCTAATATCAAAATCTACTTCCACTTGAGGAAAAGATTTCAAATTAGCAGTAAAAGAGGATGAGGTTGGCTCCTTTAAATCAATGGGGGCTGAGGGAATATCTTCAGTTGACCCAGTAGTGAAGGATGTGATAGAACTCTGGTAATCAAGTAGAATTGATCCTGAATGAGGATGATCTCCCCTATTCTTTGTTGAATGGACAAACAATTTTTAAGTCACCAAAATAGGCTTTAGACGGGCGCATTATATGTTTCTTTCTCTTTTTACTAAACAAAAAGAAAAAAAAACATTATCACTTATAGAATTAACTGAAAGAATAAACAGAGAAAAATGTACAAGAATAAATAAGTGTTGGCCTTTTCCTTGTCCTTCCCTAATTTAGTGGGGCCCATTGTGTTCCTCACCATCAGGAAGAGGGGAAAATATCCAATCATGTATTATTAATTCATGATCTTAATAATCCTTATTGGAATAAAGAAAATGTACTAGTAGAGCCCTGTTTCAGTATATGGTCTTCAATTAATAAATATTGTCATTTATGGTCCCCCAACTGTAGGAATACATCAATTCTGTTATTTTTATGTGCGTTCTAAAAAGCTCATTAATACTACTAACCTCATTTACTACCCTCCATGTATTGGGTTCAACTTGGGATGGGACCATATCCAAATATTGGCATAACTCAAAGAATAAGATATTAGGTGGGAAAGGAACTCCACAATCTGTAATAAAAATAGTAAGGATCTAATAACCCATTTCCAATGAACAAAGGTCACAAGGACCTATCACCAAATTCGTTTTCACCAAATCAGAAATCCTATTATTTGTTCTAAAAGTTTATAAAGAGCTTTCATCTACCGTTATGCCCCATTGTGACAAAGAAGAAAGGAAAAGATGAGGAAGAAATAGTTCTTATAGTGGAACACTTTATAACACTTTATAAGATTTGTGACAAGCCCTGGGCTGCGAAATTTGAAATGTTGAAGTGTACCACCACTTCATATTTTGACGGCATCTTAGTTCCCTAGAAATTAAAATGTCCAGTGTAACCCTTGGCAGCTCGCTATTTTTCCTTCTATTTAAAATATTTTACTGCCATAATGCAAGTTTGAGGTTTATAAATCCTAGTTCGACTAGGGCTGGCAATTTTTGACACGATAACTCATTTATGGTAATAAAGCGAAATGACCCAAAATTGACACGATTAACTTGTCTGATTTAAGATTACCCAAAACTTACCCTCAAATAAAAATCAACGCGACCCGAATATGACACGACTAACTCGAATTGCCACCCCTAAGTTCGGCCCACCAGATGGTTGGAGACTTTTGGCATATATCCGTCTTTTCAATCACTATATCACTCCCATTACTAAAGAAGTAGTCGGGGCTTTTGTTATAGCCTAAAGTAATACGACCACGTAGACCAATATAAAGGTGACACCTATCATCTCATACACAGTGGGTCCAGAAGAATCAAACAAAATTGGTTGACTCAACTCTCTCACTAGTTGGCAAGTTGGCCGACCACCCCCAAGAATATGAACAAGCATTAATATGAACAGGCACACGTGAGACTCTCAAAATTCACCTTGCACATGCATGTGAAGAATATCCTTGTGCTAATTACAATGTAAATATGTAAATACCTATTGTATAAAAATATTCAATCTCTTTAACTTCCTACAACTACAAACAGATAATTACATGTCCTAACTAAAAGGAAATGTCAACACTTCATCCAAACCCTAGAGAGCTCCTGAAGAGATTGTATTAAACCCTAAAAATATAGTGGAATTATTCATGTGGATGTAAGAACAACATTGGGTTGGACCACATAAACCTTTCTTTCTTTGACTATCACCCCTCTCTAGATTATTTCTTTATCTGGAAATATATTTATTGGTTTCAACTAAGACTAATCTAAATCAGGAAACCAAATTTAGACACCAATATTTATACGTATGAAGTGAAATGTATATCCTATTATAAAGTTTTAAATTTTGTTTAGGTTTATAATTATTTTTAAAATTTTGCGTTACAAAGAATTTAGACGGTTTCACTAATAATATTTCGTACTTGAATTTGGGTAATTTATAGCATGTTTACTATTCATAGAATTTACTCATCATGAATATATATTTGATACCCTAAAGACAATGAAATAAATAGAATAATATTTTAGTCTCTTTTGTTATCTTTTCATATTGTTAAAAACAAAGAATACTTAAATATTTCAAACTTTTTATTGCATGATTATTAATTCGGAAGAAAATTTACTAAAAGAATCAATATGACAATATTTTTAATGGTAATTATCAATGTGTGATAATAAAATGTGAAAATAATGAATAGTATTCAATGTACGAGTAGAATAAACAAGTTGAATGAACCCGAATGATAAACTATGTGATTGAATGGTCATGGTTGAGATATATGCTAAAGTAGGGATCATTATAGAGAGAAGTAATACTATCATGAGTCAATAGGACATTTATGCCAATCATAAGCGCAAGGAAGTTGAGTTGAAAGAGGGGGACTTTGTGCTTCTAAAGGTATCACCAATGAGAAGACTGACGAGGTTTGGAAATAATGGGAAATTTTCCCCTATGTTTGTGGAACCTTATGAAATTATTGGAAAAGTTATAAACTTGGCATATAGATTAGCGTTTCTCCATCACTATCATCCATTCACAACGTGTTCCATGTATCACTATAGAGGGAATATATGAGAGACTCGACTTAAATTATTTATCCTATGGAGTTGGAAGTTTGTGATGACTTGACATGCATTGTTAAGCCAATTACGATATTAGATCAAGATGTCAAACTATTGCAGAATAATAATATCAGGTTATTAAAGGTAGAATGGAATGTGAATGAGAATGAGAATGAGAATGATATCACATGGGAACTCGAGAATAAGATACGGGAGTCACTCCCTGAATTATTTTTATTATATTCTACGTTCGAAAATCTTGGAACGAGATTCCTTTGAGGCGTGTATAATGTAACAATGTCCATTTGCACGCATGTATTTTTAGTATATATATATATATATATATATATATATATATATATATATATATATATATATATATATATATATATATATATATATATTTGTGTTGACAAAATAACTTGAATGAATTTAGATATGCAATTTTATTGTTGTCACACAGGTCGCCTTATTCTTGACAAGATAACCATGTAAATTGTGTCACGTTGTGCCATAAATGTATTTGATAAGTTAAAAATAATTCCAGGAACACAAGTTTGTTTTTGTACAGCTGGTGAATGACTTTGGTAAAAAAATATTAAAAAATATGAGAGAGAAAGTGATGAATTTTAGGAGAAAGAAGAGTGCGGGGGGGGGGGGGTGCGATGATGGCAATAAAAGATGGCGAAATATGAAATTAGTGATGGGAGTGGAATAAAATAAAGAATAGTTTATTTAATAAAAATATAAAGGAGTGTGGAATGTGGGGTAAATGTGTGAGCATTCAAGTAATAAAAAAAGTAAAATGAAAGAAAAATGATGGATATGTCTGTGGAAAGAAAATAAAGAATGAAATGATGATGCATGGGTGTATGATTGTATTGGAAATAATTATGTAGTAAATATTAAAAAATATAAAAAGAAGTGAAGAAATAAGGAGGATGAAATGGTACAAAATTTTGTATAAGATGAGGGGGTTGGCTTCCCTCTCGTCATTTTAGTAGTTACCAAACCAAAAATAACAATTAATTGGAGGTTTAAGAGATGAAAAAGAAAGAAGGAGAAGTAGAAATACAAAAACAACTAAAGCTATTATTCAAAGAGGGTTGCTTCTATTGTTTCAAAATTATTTTTTATCCTTATTACAATATAGATATTGTTTCAAGGTGAGTTATACTTATTCATTTATTTTACAATTTTCTAAATATATTTGTAATTGTATGAAATAAATTGTTGAAATTGAAATCTCCATGCGCAGATGTAAAAAATAATTAAATTCTATAAGTGTTTATGAATGTATGTAAAAATATGTATTTATTTATATGTATGAAGTGAAATTATTATCATGTTATAAGGATTTAAATTTTGTTCCAGTTTATAACTGTTTTTATAATTTTGCATTAACAAATATTGGTACGTTTTGACTAAAATATTTCGTAATTGAAATTTGGATAACTTATAACATGTTCGCTATTAAAAAAATTTAATATTAATGAACTTATGTGAGTCTCGAAAGAAAATGAAAGAAATATAGTTATATTTTAGTAATTCTTATTAACTTTTCATTTTGGTAAAGATCGAAGACAATACATGAATATTTCAAACTTTGTATTTCATGATTATTAAGTCATAAGGAAATTTAATAAAAAAATTAATATGGAAATATTCTTAATGATTATTATTTATGTGTCATGATAAAATGTTAAAATAATGAATAGTATTCAATATACGGTTATAATAAACAAGTTGAATGAACCCAGATTATAAACTATGTGATTGAATGACCATAGTTGAGATTTGATAAAGAATGTGTTTTAAATATTTCAAAAATGAAACGGAAGGATTTTTTTATGATTGACTAAATTGTGACGAGTTAAATATATGAATTTCCAAACATATGGAAACGATGTATAATGAATAAAATGAAATCATTGTTGAATCATGTATGAGACGTTTTAAGTATAAACATCGTAAGTAAATCCATTCAGTTCACCACTGTTCTGATATATTGATGAAGGGCTTAAAAATCTCGAGTGCACTAGTTCACCAAGATAGTTTTATAAATGTGTTACATAAGGATAGGAGTCGGTGGGAGCTTCCTAATTTTTTATACCCTTAAGCCTTTTACTCAGCTTTTTAAATTATTTGTCTTGTCATAAATGTGAGGTATGGACCATAATTGTGGCCCAAACATAATGTATAACCATCCAGTGGAGAAATCAAACTCTAAATCGATGTCTTGGTGCAATTTTTTATTCAAAAAAGTGTTATATTTTTGTGGAGGCATAAGGGAGTCATCCATGTAGGTCGGAACGGTAGGAGGCCAAAGTGGAATGAACTATAGTGAAAAAGAAATTTTTCAATGTTTTAAGTTTAACTTTAATTTAAGAGATTCAAATAATTAATTATGTTGTGTTACTCTAAGAATATTATACTACATCAAAAAATATAAAAATACATGTTTATAATGTTTCTCAAAACTTATAAAAATACTTAAATGGAAACTTCGACTTCGTTTATTAATTATGCCACTTCACTTTAAGAGATTGGAACTTAGTTTAATAAATATTGGGTTAACACATGTTACTTCAAATACAAAGGGTTAAAAATGATAATGGTTAGTATGAAAAATAAACTACCACCGCCACTACTGGGAAACTAACTGTCTTATTTCGTTGAATTATTAGTGGTAGGTATATTATTATTGATGAGTAAGATGGTTATATTCTTCAATAATTCGACGTTTCATTCTGTGATTTATACCAGTTGTGGTGACAATTAAACTCAACAAAAATTAATAAGCAAAGGCAATCACCAGAATAAATAAAGAATTTAAAGGAAGGACAATCACACACAACACAAAGTTATACGTTGTTCGACAATAAAGCCTACGTCCATGGTGGTGCTCTCAGTATTTTATTTTTCTTTACTCCGGGGAGTGTTTAAGGAAAAGAATACATGCCCTTTTCCCTAGGCTGAGGATTTATTATATACATGTTGTTTTTCGGGTAGTGGGGGTGTTGGACTCCCCCATGTTAACCTATAATCCCCAGAATATCTCCATGAGAGATTTTATGAATTGAATAAGTCATAAGTGAATCAGTTGATACGCGGGGCCTCTAGATTTTGGGCCTTGTTTAATCGGGCTACTCGTCTGGGATATAATGACAAATCGAGGTACCCACAATTGCCCCTAAAATTTGTGGGTCAGAATTTAGGCTCAATAATTTTAAATGATTTTCCTTAATGGCACTTTTGTGAATCATGCATCACTTTTGGGATTGAAGCACCCTTCCCGAATTGATTTAGGCGGCAGATCTCCTCGTTACAAGTACGTAATGATTAGAAAGGTTTAAATCATCTTGGAGTGACCATTCTCTGAACATCACTTGGAACTTCTTTGCTTTCTCTAAATTTCAAAGCTTTCACTGTAGCTTTCTTGTTCTCAAGTCTCGTCTTCCATCTTCAATATTCTTTCTCATCTTCTCATCGTCCCTGCTTATGCCTTTGCCTGTCCCAAGTTGACTCCTACTTCGTAAGTTCTTCTCAATTCTTTTATTTCTTTTTCTGTTGGAATTTCTTCATATCCACTACTAGGGTTTTTTTTCCGTTGACGAAAATAGGCAATAGGTCGATAACTGAATTTAGGAAGTACTACAACATTCCAAACTAGGTGGACATTGAATGTGGCCCTGTTCCTCATAATGTCAGAGACGTTGAGGACGATCACTGGATTCATGTTCTCTTGTTATCCCAGGGGATCTTACTTTTCCCCTAGATAACTTATTTTTGCACTTTTTTGGTTACTTAAATATAGTTCATGCACAGTGCTCGCCCAATGTTTAGAAAATTATCAATGGTGTGCATAGAATTAGCCAGCTCTATGGCACCAATCTAGGTCTTGCTGAAATCTGCTTCTGCTACTCTTTTTCTCAAATAAGCTCTAGTCCTCTTTACATCAACGCTAGGAGTCCTGATAAGGTATTGGTAGTAAATCTACCTGATTCCCATAAGGACTATTGGCATGAGGGGTTTATTGCCATAAATTGGCAGTTCCCTCCCCACATTGAAGGGTCGAGGTTTAGGAGATTTGATATTCCCTTTAATGGGGAGGAATGCATAGGTAGGCATAGGTCTTATTTTTCTCATTGATTCTCTGTTTATGCATGGTTTTTCTCATATCTTTCTCTCTTTCTCTTTTCAGCAAAGATTAATAACTCAAAATCAGATCTTCGCGAGATTCAGGCTACTGAACAAAATCAGGGAACTTTTAGCTGACGGTGAACATCCTCGATTAGCGGCGTTCCTTCTGGAGTACAAGAACATTGGGTCCAATTTTATTGCCCGACCTGTGGATATCATTCCTGAGGTACACATCTCAGAAGAAGTTGTTGCCGACCCAATCCAATTGGATAAGAAGAAGAATATATTTGGTGAGGAGAGCAAGGGTGCAACACGGGTGGTGATGAAGGAATTCCAGTGAGGGGAGCTCTAGTAGTGAAGAATCTTCCATCTAGGAAGAGGGTTGAGAGGTTCAGGAAGACATGGCTCATCCTAGGAAGAATTTGATCAGAGATGGTGATGAAGATGATACACTTCTCTCTCTCTAGTTGAAGAAGAAGAAATCTGGTAGTGGGGTTGTTACCACTAGCTCTCAGTCTGCTGCACGTGAGTAGGAAAAAAAGAAGAAGAAGAAGGAGGAGCTAGTGAGAGAGAGAGAGAAGAAGAAGAAGAATCTGGAGGAGAGGAAGAGAGTTGAGAAGGAGAGGAAAGAGAGAGAATAAGAAAATAGGATAGAGGAGGTGAGAACAAAGGTGGGTCACTCTCTGGTGCCCATGTCTGCTTTGCTCGAGGGGGCTTATGTCACCCTCTCCCCTCAGTTGGCTCCGACGGTGCTCAAAGATAGTTTTGTTGGCCGATCATCAGAAGGTGATGGGGACTGACCAGTTATCTCTGAAGACGAGTTAGAGGATAGCCTTGGTAAGTCTACCTTTACTTTTATATTCTTACAAAATTCTCGTTCAATACTTATGTTGCTAATATTTCTCTTCTCTGCAGTTTGTGACCAATTTTGTTATCCTCTACTACAGCCTCGATGAGCCGGTGAGGAGGAATACCGAGATGGAAAGAAAAATGTTGACCTAGAGGCCAGTTTGAAGACTTCCAATACTGACCAAAAGTCTTCCAACCTTGCCCTAACTGAAGCCAATCAAGCAAAGGAGGTGGCGACCAAGGAGCTCGAGGAGTTGAGGCAGTCTTATAACATGGTCTGCATAAGCAAGATGGATGTGGTGGAGGATAACCTGGTACTCGCGGGAAAGATGAAGAAGGTGGAATCCGAGACTACCACCCTTAAGGAGAGATCATACAATACCGGATGGGTCATTGCATATGAGGATGCTAATGTTCAGATTGGCTACATTAGCCGACTGAACATCAAGAAGGGCTGGAATAAGGCTCTTTGGGCTGCTGAGGTGGACATCGACTCACCACTTTTTAACGAGCATAATCTTAGCCCTAAGCCTGTTGTGGATGAGGTTCCTCCTTCTACTTCTAATAAAGGTGCCCTTGTTGTTATGACCACCGCTTCTAAAGTTCCCGTCAACCAGGGAATGGATGCAATGAAGTAATAAAATAATTATGTTTTAGGTGATTTGTCGACTGAGCATGTGTTGTATGTTGTCCACTTCATTTATTTCTTGTTTGATTAGCTTGGGCTTTTCTTAGCCAACTAGAGTTTTTTTATTACTTGAGCATCCTCCCAGTGCAGTATGCTTATAAGATACCACTCTGCCATACTTCACCTTTTTGGTCGTGTCGTCACACTCCCTTAGACCTAAGTGTGGAAATGGAGAGGACACAACTAGTGTTGGATGTTCTATCTAAGCAGGTTTTTTCAACCAAATATTGTTTGGAGACCAATTTCAAGTTTGTCATGCAGCCTAAGGGTCCCATGTAGGGCTTCATAGATTGCCAGGGGCAATGCTAAGAGGTTATTCATGTTAAATGATGAGAACCTGAGGGGGGGTAAAACTCTTCTTATATGTTCTAAGAGGAGGGACTGTCACTTGCAAAAGGTTCACAAGTTATAAAGTTTCTAAAAAAATCAACACATCATAAAATTCCACTACCAAACAATCTTTTATTAATCAGAAAACAATTGCATATTTTGACATTATAATAAAATATTAAAACAGAAAACTAGAAGTATAATTTCTTTAAATTGGTTGCATTCCAAGCTCGAGATATCTCCCTACCCTCCAGCATTTCTAAGTGATAGGCTCCTTGCAAATTATCCCTTATCACCTTTAATGGTCCCTCCGAGTTTAATCCTAGCTTCCCATCTGATGGTTTTACTGCACTGCAAAGAACTTTCCTTAGGACGTAGTCCCCAACATGGAATGTTCTTGGATTGACCTTCCTGTTGTAGTGATTCGCTAGCTATTGCTGGTAGCCTGCTAGTTTTACTAGACCTAGCTCTCTGCATTCCTCAGCTAGGACAAGTTCAGCAAGTAATGTTGCATCGTTCTGGCCTTGGTCTACCAGGGTGGATTTCATGGTGGGGAGACCAACTTCTAAGGGAATGATTGCCTCCATACCATATGTCAGTTCGAATGGGATTTCTCCAGTTGCTCGTTGTGGGGTAGTGCGATAGGCCCATAGGATGTGTGGTAGATCATTTACCCATACCCATTTGGCTCACTCTAAACCCTTCTTCAATTCATCAATCACGGTTTTGTTGTAAGCTTCAGCTTGTCCGTTGCTCTAGGGGTATGCCACCGAGCTGAAATGGTGCCTGATCTCGTGGTCATTACAAAAACCCTAGAAGAGGCCACTTTTAAATTAGGTTCCATTATGAGTGATGATGGAATTGGGGACCCCGAAGCGGGTGATGATGTTCTTCCATATGAACCTCATCATATCTGCGTCTCTGATGTTTGCTAGTGGCCCTACCTCTATCTATGTGGTGAAGTAGTCTGTCGCGACTAATAAATACTTGTGATTACTAGCAGCGGTAGGGAGAGGAACCACGATGTTCATTACCCATTGCGCGAAAGGCCAGGGATTAGTAAGTGATTTAGGTTGCTAGCAGTTTGGTGAACCATAGGAGCGTGTAGTTGACATTTTTCGCACATACATCCCAGAATCCTTCTGCATATACATCCACTAGTAGCATTCCTTGATTTCTCGAAAAGCTAGCGACCTTCCCCCAATATGACTTCCATAGATTCCCTGATGGAGTTCATGAAGAACTTGATAGATGTCCTTTGGGTGAACGGGTTGGAGGTAAGCATCGATGAAATATTTCTTATACAGTTTGCCTTCAGGAGATAAGTGAAAGCGACCTGCTAAGACTCTTATCTGATAAGCGTCCTTCTTATTGTCTATCAGGTTATCATCTTTCAAATAATCCCTTAGGGGGTCCATCTAACTGGGGTTGATTCAATCAGGAGAGCATGACCTGTGTTTCGCTACTCGTTGCTTCGGTTAATGCTCGATTGGGCGAAGAAGTCTATCGGGATTATTCTTTTCAAGTCAGAATTGATTGTTGGGCTTAAGGCTGCTAAGGCTTCATCATGACTGTTTCATCCTCTGGGAACTTATTGGACACTGACATGTTCGAAGTTAGACATTAATTTCTTTTTTTGGTGAAGTAGGCCACCATTATCTCATCCCCCGCGTTGAAGTCTCCACTTATTTAATTGGAGACCAGCTTCGAGTCACCGAACACCTGGAGTTCTATTTCCCCTAATGCATGTGCCTGCTGCAGGCCTGCTATCAATGCTTCGTTATTGGAGGATTCAAATCCAAGCCTGATTCCTTGCTTGAGGATCGTATGTACCAGGGTAACCAGCACAATGCCCAGTCCTGCCCCTTTAGAGTTGGAGGCTCAGTCAACGAACAGTCGCCAAACACTTTGTGTCGATTGATCTTCCCTTTAACCAATGGGTTGAAGTTGGTCATAAGGATGTTCTCCTATAAATTCTGCGATGAAGTTGGAGAGGACCTGTCGATGTCAAATTTCCTGAGCTCGACTAACCACTTTGATAGTCTACTGGACAGATCTGCTTTTCATAGGACTGCTTTAAGGGGGTGAGATGTAAAGAAAATCATAAAGTGAGCTTCAAAGTAGTGTTTCAATTTCCTCAAGGCTACCAATAGTTCAAAGGTGAGCTTTTCCAATGTTAGGTATCGCTGTTTGGCGTCCAAAAGGGTCTTCCTTGCATAGTAGATTGGGTGCTGGATTCTCGTTCTTTCACATACCAGTGCAAAACTGATAGCATGGCTAGAAACTACAAGGTATAAGTACAATGAATCATTCTCTTGAGGTATTACGAGCAAGGGTGGTGTGCTGATATGAGCTTTGAGCTCCTCTAATGCCTTCAAGCAATCCTAGTTCCACTCCACAACTTTAATTTTCTTCAATAACTAGAAGAACGTTTGACACCTTTCGGATGACTTCGAGATGAATTGATTCAAGGCTCCGAGCATGAATGTTATCTTATGTACGTCCCTTATCGTGCGGGGAGGGGGGTGCACCCTATTGATTATGTCAATCTGGTCTGGGTTGGCTTCAATGCCTCTCTCGCTAACCAAGTACTAGAGAAATTTTCCTGACTGGACACCGAAGGAACACTTACTTGAGTTGAGCTTCATTCGGTACTTCCTGAAGATTTTGAAGGTCCTTGATAGGTCAGAGAGGTGGTCTTCCTTATGACTTCTCTTGATGAGCATTTAGTCTTTAAACATTCTGGTGACCAAATACTGGTAGGTTGCCCCTGCATTTTTAAGCTCAAAGGGCATGACTTTGTAACAATATAATCCCAGGTTGGTGATGAACGTTGTCTTCTCTTGATCTGGTTCATAGAGGGATGTGGTGGTACCCGAAGTATGCATCCAGGAAACTCATTCTTTTATGAGTTGTTGTGGCATCCACGAATTGGTCGATCTTTGGGAGAGGGAAACTGTCCTTTGGGTACGCCCTATTAAGGTCGGTGAAGTCAATACAAACTCTCCATTTTCCATTGATCTTTGGGACCACTACTGGGTTACAAAACCACTTAGGTAATTGAACTTCCCGTATGGATCCTGCATCCAGCATCTTCTCTACTTCTCTATCCATAACCTTGGCCTTTTCAGGTGAAGTTCATCGTACTTTTTGCATGATTAGTTTGAAAGCTGGGTCAATGTACAACCAATGAAAAATCATGATGGGATCAATCTCAGGCATCTTGTAGGATTCCCATGCAAAAACGTCTAAGTTGCTTCATAAAAGTTATGTCAGTTCCTTCTTCTCTCGATCTGTGAGAGAGGCTCACATCAAGAACATCCTGTCTTTATTATTGCCGCCGACTGTGACATCCTCCAGGTTCTCAAGGACCCACTCAGAGGGGAGGAGCCTGGTCTCCTCCACTCTAGGTCTGCCATATCTTAGATGCTATTTGGAAGGCATTAAACCTTCATGTTCTTCATCTTTCTCCTTGACCTTCTCGACCTTCTTCTCTAGCCTTGGGCGGATGGCTACTATGAAGCACTTTCTTACCATCGCCTGATCTCCATGGATTTCCATTACTCCTCGCTCAGTAACATATTTAAGTTTCTGGTGGTAGGTGGAGGGGACGGACTTCATCGTATGTAGCCATCCTCTGCCAAAGATGGCCTGGCAGGGCGAGTTAATGTCGACCACTAAAAACTCTATCATCTTGGGGACACTTCCTGCCCTTACTGGCAGTACAATCTTTCCCAAAAGGATGGTCACTTTACCAGCGAAGCCGACTAGAGGGACAGTGGCTTCCCTCAAGTCGGCTATGCTTAACTTCAACTTTCTGAATAGGTCAAGATACATTACATCGGACGAGCTACCCTTATCGATGAGCAACTTGTCGACATCATAGTTTTTTATCCTGAGTGTAATGATCAAGTCATCATGATGTGGGGTCCTTACTCCCACCAAATCATCATCTATGACACAATGTTTCTGTTATAGTTGAAATCATCTGCTCGCCGACGCTTCCCTGCCTGTGTTTTAGCTGGATCGACTTGAAAAGCTTGCATTACTGCAATAAGCTTTTTAACTTCCATCTGAGATGAGTTTCCTTGAATCTTCTTTAGGTTCTATGCCCCATGAATCACTGTGAACTCGTGGATAGCATCCTCCTTGAGAACGTTGTCGGGCCTTGTTTCTCAATTGTTAGAGACCTTCTCTACCTTCTTTTCCACAAATTCGTTCAGGAGCCCAGTCTAGGCTAATTCTTCAAGGTGAGACTTGAGAGCTTTGCCGTGCTCAGTTTTGTTCCCACCTTCCTTATGAAAAGTGTATCTTATCGTGTTGTTCCTCTTTGAGGGATCTCCTCCCATCTTTTTGGGCCACTTAACGAATGGCTCATCCATGATCTTTACTAGGATCTTGTAGATTGGTTCTTTAAAGACAGTGTTCACTACCTGAAATTCTCTTGGAGCATTATTTTTGTTTCCGCTATTGGATCCACTCTTGCCCCCATTTTTCCTTCCTTTATTCAGGTTCTCAGCTTTGTCGCTTCTCTTACCAGCGTACTTGGCACGACCATTCTCCCCTATACTTAGGCGGGTCACATCCTCAACCTTGGCATATTTTTTAATGCGAGCCATTAGGTCATCAATGGTCGTGGCCTCCTTCTTAGTGAGGGACTTGTGCAAGAGATGGGAGTTTGGTAGGCCAATTTTAAAGGATACCATAGCGACCTGCTCTGAGCATTCCTCGACCTCGTTGAATAACTCCTAATATATTTTCATGCAATCTCTGAGGCTCTCCTGGGCATCTTTTTCATCGTTAACAAGGCATCCATCCTCTTCGAATGGGAGCTGCTAGTGATGAAGCGAGTTGTGAAGAGCTCTATTAGGGACTCAAAGCTCCTTATGGATCAGTAAGGGAGTCTTTTAAACCACTTCTGGGCGAAATCGTGCAATTTTGATGGAAATATCCGGCACATTAATGCATCCTTATGGTTCCAGAGGGTCATGTCCTGCCTATACTACCTCACATCGTCAATAGGGTCAGTCTTTCTGTCATAGATCTTGAATTTGGGAATTGCGAACTTCTTAGGGGCTTCTTCTTTTATTTCCCTCGAGAAAGGGAATTTCATCTGGGTCCTGAGAGCTTGCCTGGCTAGCTCTCTGGTCGATCTGGCACCCCGATGTGCTGGGTGCTAGTTCATTTCTCTTCGGACCAAATTCCATATGTCATCATTTTCTCGAGCTGGTCTCCTATAACGGAGAGCTGGATGCTATTTCTCGAGAAAGTCATCATCTGATATGCGTTCCTCAAGTCTTTGAAATCCACGTCTAGGTCTCCTTCTTCGTCTATGAGACTTGCTCGTCTGAGGGCTAGGAGTACGATATTGACGTTTCCTGGTGCTACGATAGAGTTCTCTTTCCATTCTCTCCAATATTCTTTTGATACGAGCATTCTCACTTCTTTCTTGTGAGTGGCCTCCTCTTGCTCTTGGAGACAGGCCTCATAAGCATCGATTAGCCTGGAGACCTATGTGAACCTGACTGACCCTTGACTTTCCTCTGAGGCTTTCCATTTTGTGCGAGCCCTAGGATTTGATCGTCGAAAGTCAGATCTGATCCTGCGAGGGGTAGGATGCTCTTGAATATCCACTGCTTAAAGGGCATTCCTGATGTGACTAAACATTCCAAATTCTTTTTAGTGAAGGATTTCATAAAGGAAAACAAATGTTTCCCATAAACGGTGCCAATTGTGGTGACAATTAAACTCAACACAAATTAATAAGTAAAGGCAATCACCAGAATAAGTAAAGAATTTAAAGGAACAGCAATAACACATAACACAAAGATATATGTGGTTTGATAAGAAAGCCTACGTCAACGGTGGTTCTCTCAATATTTTATTTTTCTTTACTCAGGGGAGTATTTACAGAAAAGAATACATGCCCTTTACCCCAGGCTGAAGGTTTGTTATATAGATGTTGTTTTTCGGAGAGTGGGGGTGTTGGAGTCCCCCATGTTAACCTATAATCCCTAGAATATCTCCATGGGAGATTTTAGTAATTGAATAAGCCATAACTGAATCAGTTGATGCATGGGGCCTCTAGACTTTAGGCCATGTTTAATCGGGCAAGTCGTCTGGGCCAGAATGACAAATTGAGGTACCCACACCAGTATTTTAAATATTAACTCGAGTTATGTTTGTGCACACTTGGGTGTATCCATGTCAAATAGATGCAGCCAAGCATCATAAGAAGTAACAACCATAGTTGATATCAGTCCGTCGACGTAACATAGTGGAATACAACATTTCAAAATTTATGTAGAACTAATTTGCAGTTAATTTTAAATTTTCACATGTCTTTTTAGACTTTAGCATGTGGGACACCTTTGATAACTATTTATCTTTATGATCGAAACTTATTATCTATTTCATTTTGCACTATAATATTATTATATTTTTGAAAAATCATGTATGAGATGAGATAGTTCATGTTATTGACATTGTAACACAAGAATTTGAAATTTTTCCCTTGACAAATGAGTCATAGGTCTCAAAATAAATTCACACTAAGGATCTGGGAAATGGAATATTAGTGGGGAATTAACTCAATCAATTATTTAATTGTCTAAAAAATTAGGTCATGATAGCCTTCGTATAAGATCATCTATTGATCAAAAAGTTATATTCATCCTATTTTTTGTGCCGAAACCATAATGTAGACAACTCATTTTGTTACCCCCTAACTCTCCTTAGGTCCCTAGTACCTCCACTCATCACTGTAAACCCTGGTCACGTCCCGAGTACGGACCTAAAAGCCATCGGCCACTCCCCGGCTCAGTTTGACCCAAAAGTCATACTCTTCATCTCGACCGAGACTCAATGAATATTCTAAGGGCACTGAATACCCTTTCCAACGGTTCACCCCGTGCGTGATTCCGACTTACCATGCGGACGAATGATCCGTTTGCGTCCGAAACCCAACCTAGAGGCCACCGGGTGCTTCCAGGCTTTGTTTGACCTAAGTCAACTCTTCAGCTCGACTGAGGCTGAATGAATCTTCGAAGGGCATTGAATACCCTTTCCAACGGTCCATCCCGTGCGCGATTCTGACTTACCATGCAGACGAACGATCCGTTTGACTCCGAGAGGTCACCGAATGCTTCTCAGGCCCGGTTGACCAAATTCAACTCCCCAAACTGGGTCAAACTCTTTGGAATATCGAATTACACCTCATAACCTTTCTAACGGTCCATCCCATGCGCGATTCGTACTTACCATGCTGACGAACGATCCATTTGCGTCCGAACGATTCCCCATTCAGCGGATCGACAAACGCTTCTGAGCCATATTTGACCCAAAGTCAACTCCCGAACTCTGGAGCGATCGAAAGGACTTCTGAAGGTCTCTGAAATACCTTTCCAATGGTATACCTCGTGCGCGATTCTGACCAACGGTTTCACCTCGGCGGCCAATTTTCCAAAAAATCTTGAAACACACTACCAAACGGCAGGTCCCAGAACCTGCCTATCGGCACCTTCCTGCCGACAGGAAGGAGGAGATCTAAGCCGATCGGCAATCCCCTGGGGCTATAAAAGGAGGCCTTAGCCTCATTTGCAAGGGGGAGCTGAGATCAGAAGCAAATCACTCTCAACGAACACCAGAAACCTCTCTCGAAGGCAACGTGATTTCAACTTCCAAATCCCTTTTTCACTTCCACTTTTCATCATCCCTTTCATCAAACTTGATAAATTAACCATACTCCATCATCATCCAAGCACAAGGGCTGCTTCTCAAGATTTAAGATCAAGCTCAAAGTCTCTAAAAAGGTCCATATCTCTCATATTTCTCTTCAAATCTTCTTAAATTTGCAATAACTTGTTTTATTACTTAAGCACTTTTATCATCTTAGTTCACATATCCTAACATACTTTTTATCTAGTAGTATTGCACATCTCCTATTTTCATATAAATAAAAACCAAAAAAAACAAGAAAAAGAGGGTTTGCTCATAAATTCCAAGTAGGGATTCTCACACCTTTTCCACACTTTTCTCACAACTAAAACACTTTTTTCTACACACACACACACACTTACAAATAAGAGATTTCTCCATTTGGATTTATGGGTTAAACCCCACCCCTCGTTTGTATGCGAACTACATGAACTTTGATGCCTTTATAGGCTACGTAGGCGTCTCAGGGTAAAACCCGAAACTCGAGTCCTTTTCTCACTTTTTCTCTTATTTTCTATCTTCTCTTTATCTCATTTTCCATTATATTCTATATACTTGTTCTTAGTAACGTATTATTCCATATGTGTTATCGTTCCTATATAACGGTCAACGTAGGGGTAATCACGTAAATCTTATTTTCTACACTAATCTCACATTCCTACGGATGACTCTCTTTGTCTTTTCATGATACAAGTCGAGGATTCCTACCTCTTTTCTATAAATACACATGCACACATATCACGGGGGAAATATAAAGGAAAATAGAAAATATCCATGAGAAAACGAAAGGGCGGAATGGGTGCCTAACACCTTCCCATTTCGTAACTAAGCCTCCGAACCCTTCTCGAATCATTTGGTTTCGCACGCACCAGTATGTCTTTGGATGCCATCCTTCAGGGTGGATCCCCTTTTCTTTTGTCTGTTTTGAGTAAAATAGACTGGAAAGTCTAAATATCTATACATCTTCACACCTCACAAATCAACGCCGACCGAAGCGCTCTCCCGAGAGGGGACGCACGGGACCCGAAGGATCCCTTCCTCCCTCCGCGGCGGGGATCAAGGATGGCCACAGTGGCGACTCTGCTTGGGATTCTTTTTTATTATATTTTGAGGGCTTGATTCTATTTACATGGATGCTATATTTGTTTATGTCCCCCCCCCCATATCTGCCTATCCCCCTTTCTCACATTTATATCCCATGCCTATGCTTATATTCACACACTTGTAGAAAATTCTCCATGTACACTTCACACCTTCGCACCTAGGATCACATGTATATCCCCATGTTGAACGCATCACTCATCCATACCTGGTATGCCTTTTAGGGTACTTGTACTTTGATTCCCATTTGGCATGATCAAGAAAGGAATTATCATCATAAGATACTAATAAGAGAATCATGCATGATTCACACGATATCACCAAAGAGCACTGATATTTACCAAATTTTACCCAGTAACTGGAGGATCACTTCGTGATGGGCACTAGTCCAACAGGTCGCAGTTAGCCTAACTTATATGACTCTAATCTTCCATTGGCCAAGTACCTTCGATGTATATTGAACAGTTCCCCCGCATCGTACCGCTTGACCGAAGTCATGACGGGAGGTATATCGCAGGGAATTCGTTCACGTACGCCGAGTATATCGAATTTGCTCTCACATTTATCGTCCCCACGAGGTATATGGTGAGGCAATTCACGTACACTCAGGTATCTCAAATGGCTTGTCCACACATACCGATTGCCCGCAAGAGCAAGACGTGTATCATGGAAGTCACGCGAAAGGGGAGAACCCATGCCGATTCACCCAACCAACTGCATACCCGCATATAGGTGTCAAACCTAGGACACGCACTTTAGATTGTCAATTTCAACCCGAAACTCTGCCGAAATTCCGAGTCGGTCTGCCGCCCAATTTTTGCACATTTTTTTAAAACGGGACCCTGTCCGCGAGCCTGGTTACAAGTCCAAACGTAGCTCTGCATATATTAAGACCCCCACTTTTCCAGGTTCGGGTCCCGTTCGGCATTGCATTTAGGAGAATTAAATACAAGTGAGAACATAATAATCATGTTGAGTTTCATCTCCAAAAACATTTCTCCCTTCTTTATTGAAAATCCAAAAACATTTCTCCTTTTCTTTAATAAAAATCCAAAAATATTTTTCCCTTCTTTATCAAAAATCCAAAAATAGTTTCTTCCCTTTTCTCAAAAATAAATCTTATCCTACGCCTTCTCAGGTCGATTGCACGCCCTTAGCCTGGCTCCTTATTGGCTTCGGTCTTCAGTCAAATCACCTCGGAGTTTTATCCGCTCCTCTACTACTTCTTCCAAATTCGGAATCCATCCATCTTCCATGGAGAATGCATATCAACCACCAGTCATACAACCAGATCTGTCGACAGTCCTAGCTCAGCTCGTGGCCAAGATTGACAACCTCCAAGGTGAGGTCCGAGAAATGCAATGAAACCAAGTTTTTATGCCTCAAGAGCCCGAGGCCCTATTCCCTCGTGTTATGGGTCCACCCGAGCCCATCTGGGTCCCAAAAGAATACCAGCACGCTCCACGTGCCCCTTCGGCTAATGAGTCGCCGCCTGCCCAGCTTCCAATGCCAAACATTGATCAACCTGTGGCTAACCTGCCTGTGGTCGTTGATCCAAAGGAGGAGGAGTTGAATAAAGTCAAAGAAGATCTTAAGATGCTCACTAAGAAGTTCGACCTGGTCCAAATCTCTGGGAATTACATGGACAACACCCATATGTCTCCTTATCCTAAAGCAAGGTTACCTGAGAAGTTCAAGATTCCAAATATCAAGAAATTCGGAGGGAGTGGTCCCCCAATTGTTCATCTTCGCAGTTATCATCGTTCCATGACTCTCCTAGGGGCTTCTGAAGAGGTGATGGCCCAATTATTTCAATAAACCTTGAAGGACAGTGCCCTCTGATGGTTTTTATCTCTTGAGGAATCCAGAATCCGTAGCTGGGAGGATGTAGCCCGAGAATTCATGTCGCAGTAAAAATACAACGAAGATCTCGAGGTCACCCGCCGTCATTTAGAGCTACTCAAACAAAACTCTGGAGAATCAGTCAGTAACTTCATATCCCGATGGAGGGAAAAAGCAGTTACCATGACCAATCAGCCATTTGAGGAAGAACAAGTCAACATAGTGAAGAAGAATTTATTTCCCCATGTCCGAGCAACCATGGGAGGACAGTACCACCCCCCACTTTCGAGCTCTCAGAGAAGCAGGAGTAGAAATCGAGGAAGATCTTGTCAAAACAGAAGTTGAACTAAAGAAGGTGTATGGACAGTTCACCCCTAGAAAGTATGACAAGCCTGGTAATGCTACAGTCTCAACCATCAACAACATCTCTCAACCAACCATATCATGGGAGCCAAAAAGTCTCCCTGCCCCCGTCCGAAGGGAATACACAGAGCTTCATTCTCCCCTCTCCAAAGTTTACCAAGCCCTGTTAAGCCAAAACCTTATAAAACCCATGGATCCCCATCCGTTACCAAACCCACTCCCAGGAAACTTGAAGACCAATGCTCATTGCACCTTTCACCAAACTGTCAGCCATACCACTGACCAATGCTTTCACCTTCGGAACATAATCCAAGATCTCATTGATCGGGGTACCATCGCCCCACCAGCCAATCCTAAGCCAAACACTACTCATAACCCACTCCCAAATTACACCAATGCCATTTTTTTGGAAGCAAACCTGAATTTCGATCCATCAACTCAAATCAAACCCCTATACCCTCCTAAACCTCTTCAAATTTGCCCATATTTCCTCCTACACCCTACTAGCCCCGCTGATCAGGCACAATCACTCCTTACCAGAGCGTGAATCACTATCCGAACCTGTTCTGAAAGTGGAAGTATGGAATTGTCAGAAGTATTGAATCAACTCCTAGAGTTCGGGATGAAATTGCCCTCATAGATAATTATCGATTGCCAGAGGTTCAGCGAACTATTTTTGGAAGCACGAAAATGGGCCCAAGAATCAGATAGGTGGGTGGTACCAACCGACAAAGTCAGCTTAGATGATGTTGTCCAGATCATGGTGGAAGCATTCAGGCAAACCAACAACATTTGCAGTATCACCTAGTTACTTGACACTTTGAAGCTACAAGGGCGCCTAATCCCTTCACCCTTACACATCCCCACAGAATGGGAAGACCTATATGAGGAAGCCATTGAAGTTGTGGAATACATTGATTTCACGAGGGAAAATAGAGTTGTTACCACCGGATGGGTGGAAGAATTCGAAGTTTCAAATGAAGAACAAGCTTCAGGAGGAAATGGCCCAGTAGCCGACATATGTGGGATGATATCATTTGAAGAACTCCTCGGAGAAATAGATAGGGTGGCAGAACAACCTGAGATTGACGAGGAAACTAGATTTAAGTTTTTCCCTTCTTCAGTAAATCACATGACCAGATCTGGGAGAAATTATCAAATTCCAAACTCACTTCTAGCAAATGACAAGGGGAAGGGCGTTGAAGACCTTCCTATGCCAGAAATGACCCTCGAGGGGAGCAAGATCCTCGATCAACTGAAGAAAACTCAAGATAACATCACTCTATGGGGGATTTTCATGTATTCCCAGTAGCACAGAATTTCTTTAATCAAGTTGCTCACAGGACCCATAGTTCCTCCTTCTACCACACCAGAAGAAGCGGTGAATTTGGTCGGGTCGTTGACCTCCACCCAAATGATGTCATTTTCTGAAGAGGAAATCCCTAAAATTGGGGCGAATCACAATCATGCACTCAACATCTTCATCGAAGTTATGGGGAAGGTGGTACCGCTTTCACTCATTGATAACGGATCCGCTTTGAATGTCTGCCCACTGAGAACCTTCAAATGTCTAGGCTTAAAAGAAAGTGACCTCGCTCTAACCTCTGTTGTCGTGCGCGCCTTTGATAATACCCATTGGGAGGTGATGGGATCCATAAAACTGGCAATGGGGGTTGGACCTATAAACCCTGTCATCGAATTCCAACTCATTGATATCCTGATCTGTTTCAACCTGTTGCTCGGACGACCCTGGCTCCACAGTATAAAGGGTGTCTCTTCATCATTCCATCAGAAATTGAAGTTCTTCGCTGATGGGTGAGTCATCACCATCTTGGGTGACGACGCTAATGCCAAGGGTGCAAGAACCAGCAGTCCAATCCTCGAGATACAGCATGGGTCAAATGATATGATCCTATCAGGAATTCGAGTTGAGCCACCTCTACTCTCGGCAGGGGACGGTTTCAAAGAAAGGGTTTGTCCAGAATACGACCCTCATGGCAATGTCAATGTGATTCAGATGTTCAGAAACCTGCACTTCATGCCCGGACGAGGACTAGGACAAAGACAGCAGGGGATACTTGAGCCCATCGAACTGAAGAAAGCTTTCCCTCCTTACGGCTTGGGATATCAACCAGCAGAACAAGAGATCAGAATGATCCGCCAGACTCGATCAAAGAAAGGGTTAGACTGCGTTTAAACTATCTCGGGAGATTCTTTAAATGGATGATTCATTAAAGAGGGTGAAGACTTCCCCTTTTACGGCTTTCGAGAATCGTGGTATGACCATACAGATAAGAAAATGAAGCCTGGAATGGAGATCTTCTTCCAAGATAGCTAGCCATGGGCCGAAAGTTTCCCACACCGCGTACAATCGCTCATCAAAAATATCGAAGAGACTGAGGAAAGTGATTTCAAAGATTCTTTCAACCTGTAGACACTGGGGTTGGCACTCTACATGGTTCATTCAGGCACTGCATCACTAGACCCTTCTCATTTGATCAAAGTTGTTGATACACCTATCCTCAACTAGCATGCTGCGCCAGTTCTACCTCTTGAAATCTCCTCTAGCCCCAATGTTTACCTTGTTTCTTCTTCCATTGTCTATCCTGGCTCAAATGTAATCGAGACCTCTTTTGATGAGGTTCTCAATGCTATTTTTCCTATCAATTAAATAAACAAATATTTTGATTATCTTACTGTGCCTTACATTAATTGTTTAGATTCTAATCAAACTTTTGATGATAATGATTTTGCAAATGAACAATTCTTAACTGATTTAAATAAGGTTAAAAACAAATAACATAACCGCATTCAAGTTAATGAAGAAGAGACTGTTGTTATTAATCTCGATTCTAGTAGCCAACTGCGCGAGATTAGGATAGGGGCCACCCTTGACGAGCATGAGCGCGCACAACTCGAAGAATTGCTAAAGGAGTTTGTGGATGTCTTCGCATGGTCCTACGATGACATGCCCGGTATTGATCCTGAAATAGCTCAGCATGAGATCCCCACTCTCCCAGACTACAAGCCTATTAAACAAAAGTTGAGAAAGATCCGCACCGAATGGTCGCTCAAAGTCAAGGAGGAGGTGGTAAAACAGTTAAACGTGGGTTTCATTCGAGTGATCGAATATCCCATATGTCTAGCCAATATTGTACCTGTACCGAAATCAGGAGGAAAGGTTCGAATGTGTGTGGATTATCGAGATTTAAATAAAGCCTCTCCGAAGGACGATTATCCGTTACCCAATATCGACATGATCATGGACAACACAACCAGTCATGCTCTCAAGTCATTCATCGATGGGTTTGCTGGATACAATCAAATCAAGATGCACCCCGACCACCAAGAGAAAACCTCATTCATCAACCCATGGGGAACCTTTTGCCACACCGTTATTCCATTCGGTCTCAAGAATGCTGGGGCTACCTACCAAAGGGTTGCCACAACCATCATGCACGACCTGATTCACAAAGAGGTTGAGGTTTATGTGGATGACATGATCATTAAGTCCAAAACTAGAGAAGGTCATGCTCCTGCTCTACGAAAGTTCTTCGAACGACTGCGGCAGTATCAGATGCGACTCAATCCAAAGAAATGCATCTTCGGCGTTACAGAGGGAAAACTCTAAGGATTCATGGTCAGTGAGAAGGGGATGGAAGCAGATCCCGCCAAGCTGAAGGACATACTTGAGATGCCACCACCCCAAACAGAGAAAGAATTCCGAGGTTTTCTTGGGAAATTACAATATATCAACCGATTCATCAACCAGCTAACCTCCATCTGTGAACCAATCTTCAAGATCCTCTGAAAGGATTCAACCAAGGTTTGGAACGAGACCTGCCAAGAAGCTTTTGATCGAATCAAACAATATCTTACCCAAACTCCAGTTCTCATGCGACCACGGCTTGGTCTCCCTTTGCTCCTATACCTAACCATAATCGACACTGCAGCTGGGGCTTTGCTAGCCCAATACCTTGAGGACTCCCGCAAAGAAAGATCCATCTATTATTTTAGTCGTAAATTGGTCAGGTACGAGGTCAACTAAACTGCTTTAGAAAAAGCATGCATCGCGCTTGTCTGGGTCACACAAAAGTTATGACAATACATGCTCGCCTTCCCCATTAAGCGTGTATCCTGAATGGATCCCTTCAAATACCTACTTGAGAAAACCACCTCATCCAGCCGAATGGCCCGATGGTTGATGCTCCTAACCGAGTTTGATATCGTGTAAGTCACACAGAAAGTCGTTAAAGGAAGAGCCATCTCTAACTACCTCGCTGACTACCCTGTAGAAGAAAGAGATGCCTGGATCTCCAAATTCCCAGATGAAAATGTCCTCGGCACCACTCAAGATTTCCTCCGATGGAAAATGTTCTTCGACGGCGCTTCCAACAAAAAGGGATATGGCATTGGGATACTCCTGGTCACCCCAGATGGCTCCCACACTCCTATCGCCATAAAATTGGATTTCCCTTGCACCAATAACATGAAAGAATACGAGGCATGCACAGTGGGCCTTAAGGTCGCTCTTAAAAAAAGTATTCAGCACCTTGATGTATTTGGGGATTCTGCCCTCATCATCGATCAAGTGCTCAGAAAGTGGAAAGTCAAGGATGAAAAGCTCCAACCCTTTCATGCCCAATTAGAAGAGTTAAACTCCCAATTCTGAGATATCACCTTCCATTACCTGCCCCGAGCAAAGAACAACCTAGCTGATGCTCTTGCCACTTTGGCCTCCATTATCGACATCCCCGAGGGAATAACAACGACCCCCTTCCTAGTTCAGAAGCAGGACAAACCAACCCATTATTACCATATTAATATTGTCTCCACAGAGGACCTCGAACTAGCCGATTGCTGGTACTATGATATTTGTTGCCTCCTCAGACATGGTAGGTATCTCGAGGGTTCCAACAAGAACGACCGAGCTACCCTCTGAAGGTTGGCCGCTCAATACATCATCTGTCATAAAGCACTACTGAAGAGGAATTTCGATGGAACTCATTTGCACTGTATCGCAGCGGCTGACATTGAAAAGATAATGCAGAAAATCCACAGCGGGGAATGCGGGCCCCACATGAACGGTCACATGATTACCAAGAAGACCATCCGACAGGGCTACTACTGGACCACTATGGCCCAGGATTGCACCGCCTATGTTTGGAGATGCCCTAAATGCCAATAGTTCTCCAACCTCCAACACCTACCTCCGCGGGAATTATACAACATGACTTCTCCCTAGCCGTTCTCCACCTAGGTATCGACATCATAGGGAAGGTTACGCCAAAAGCATCAAATCGGCATGAGTTCATCCTGGTTTCCATCGAATACTTCACCAAATGGGTCAAAGCTGAGTCATACGCAGTATTAAATGCCAAGAAGGTGGCCAAATTCATCAAAAAAAAATATCATCTGCCGATATGGAGTCCCGCCCGAGCTAGTGTCAGATATAGTTTTGCACTTTGAGGCAAAAGTCACAGAAGTTATCAACGAGTATGGGATTCAGAGACACAAATCTTATCCCTACCGACCTCAGACCAATGGTGCAGTTAAAGCCGCCAATAAAAACCTCAAAGCCATCATCAGCAAGATGACCGAAAGTTGTAGAGATTGGGCCAACCGGATCCCATACGCCCTCTGGGGCCATCGAACCTCAACCCGAACCTCCACTGGGGCTACCCCTTACTCCTTGGTCTACATCATGGATGCAGTCCTACCTGTGGAGATAGAAATACCCTCGCTATGCGTCATGCTCGAAAGCAAGGTTAGTGAATAAGACTAGTGCCAAGGTCGTCTTAATGAGCTAGCCTTTCTTGATGAAATAAGATTAAAAACTCTTTATCACATACAGGGATACCATCGTCGAATAGAGAAATCATTCAACAAGAGATTCAAGGACCGTGGTGTCCGAGAGGGAGATTTAGCCCTCAAGGAGATGATAGAACCCATCTGGGACCCCAGAGGAAAATTAAAGCCCAATTGGAGAAGCCCTTACATTGTGAGGAAGATCTTTTCTGGCGGTGCCTCCATGCTCACTAACCTGGATGGGGAAGAGATGGATCGTCCAGTCAATCTGGACCGTCTTAAGAAATTCTACCCCTAGTCCGAAATCTCGGTGCGCTACGACTCTTCTCATCCCCTTTCTATTGTAAAAAAAACTCTTCATTTCCCTCTACCCAAAACTACGTGGGCCTGATCCTCTACAAAAAACTATTTTAAAACTTTTCAAAAAAAACCCAGAGGTACGTAGGCAGCTCATACATCTCACATGAGCACGACCCTTTTCTTTTTCACAAAGTACTATTATTTTCTTATCTCCGAGAACGGAAGTTCATTCTAAACATCTATTTGAACAAAAGGATTATGTATGCCTTAGCGATCGGTATAGATAATTCAAAATACAAAATTCATCAAAAGGCACAGCTGGATGATCAGAAAATTATTTATTTCAACAATGGGAAATTACAGTACGGATTACATAAGAAAAAGGATCAAATAACTCCCTTCCCCCTATTACCATAAAAAACCAGATAAAATCCCCCACGCCGGTTACATAAATAAACTCCCCAAGAGTCCTACCCATAACTACCAGAATAGCATGGACCCTCATCATCTACATCCTGAGGACCCCAAGTTTCTCCTGCTGTCACACCCCGCCTAATTCTGGCGTCGTCCACCACCAAAACTAAGCTGGGCATGAACTAAATAAATACCATTCTTAACATGAGACAGATATGAGACATAAATAAATCAGTCCGTCAGATAAATAATTGAGTCAATCTCAAATGATCACAAATAACTAAGCGATAAAAGATCCATCACATGCTAACTCCAAAAATCCAATCTCCAATAATGATTAAATAAAATCTGAATAATCCCAACGGAAATCCTCTAAACAACTTTGGAACCAAATGGCCCAATAAAACTCCAATGAAGTCTCATAATACGACTGGAAAAGAAAGTCTAACTAAACTATGCCATAAAGTAAATAACTCGAGTTGCACCTCCAATGATAACTCCGATAAACTTATGCAGCTTCTCCAAATTAAATCCTAAAAAAGATTAGTCAATGCATGGGTCAGAGCCAAAGCCCTGAGCAAGAATACACACTACTCCCCTCAAATAGGATCCTTTAATCCAGACAGTAGCATTATACGCAATAAATATCACAATAGAATATTTTAAATTAAACGGGATAATTAAATGTGATAATTCTAAATCACTAACTACCCACAGAAATCCCATTTATAAAGGCACACCAATATAATTATAAATTCCCAAGTCCCACGATGTTAATTTAATTAAATTAACCATCTTTTATTATAGTTCTCACTTTTTATTAAAGTGTCACACTTCCCCTTGTCAATCGCCCTCTGACCCGTTTAAACTGTCGGCCCCGACACATGACAAGGTTCCCCTTGTCAATCTCCCTCTGACCCATTTAACTGTCGGCCCCGACACATGACAAGGTTCCATACACGACACGACATAAATCTCCCTCTGGCCCATTTAAACTGTCGGCCCCGACACATTATGTCACCAGAAATTTTAATACCCGTTTCTATCTTAGGCATTAATTCTCAATTACTCAATTTCTTAATTTATAATCACCCCACCCTTTTAATCGACGTGAGATCCTCAAATACCCCTTAGTCCCATAACTAAGGGTCCCCAAGTTATCAATACGTCCTAACCTATGTATAGGATGAATTTCTAACTTAAAATCTTAACTTAGTCTCGTACTTAGACTACCCTAACGACGATAAAGTAATAAAAAACGTCCCACCCCCAACACAATAAAACCGTGATGAATTTTCCTCACTAGTCCCATTCCTAGAAGGCATTCTAAAATATAGGGAGAGCAATAATACCCAACAACCTATCGTCAGAATGATATTTAATAATGCCAACAAGTCACACCAACAAGACTAATTAATCAATGTATAATACAACGCATGGTAGTCCAATTCAATTAAATCTTTAATTTAATTACGACAACGTCAGCAATACCCAAATAATCTCATTTAATTATTTTAAATTAAATATACCAAGTTTTCATCGTATATTCATCAAAACCAAATTTTATTATCTCTACATGTATTACATGAGTTGTACGCACCCAAAAATCATTTATTTTAAAGCTAGGGTTTTTCTACATGCAACCTACACCAATAAAACCCAAAATCACTCATGAATCCAATGTACCCAAAGGGTTATGAATATTATTCAGATTAAAAAAATTTATAAAAATAGCCCCATAATTAGTATTCACTTTTTCCAATTAAGTTACTAATTATTTTAAGAAAACATGTAATTAAGTGTTTGCGCGATACTTAAAACGCATAATATACTAAAGGAAAAGAATAGAGTATTCATGCCTGTAAAGATCGTGTTGAAAATCTGATTAGAAATCTGAATTCCTCTCGAAAAATTAGCAAAAGTGTGTTCTTGAACGATCTTGATTAAACCCCAATTAAGCCTTCAAAAACTTGTGCCAAAACTTGTGACAAAAACTTGATTTTGTTGAAGGTTGATGATTATGAGTGAGAGGAAAATATTTGGAAGTGTTCTCTGGTGAAAAACTGGAGAAAAAGTGATTATGAGAGGTCCCCCTACTGATTAACAAGGTTATAAAGTGATTGGGAGTCCTAATCCTACACAAACTCTAAAAACAGCTCACAGCGTACGTTTTCTGGGAGGGTCGATCGATCTACCCTAGGGGTCGAACGATCGATCACCCCGAAAAACTGACAGTTTGCCTAAAAAATGCCTATAAGGCAAAATATTGTAAAATCAATATAAAATCCGTTTTAACTCCGATTTTAATTCCGCTTGAAGTTTTAGTCTTCTAAAATTATAACCAACATATTTAGCCAATAAAAATTATTAAATTCAAAAATTTATTTTTCTTGAAAATTCCAATTAATTGATTAAAATAATAGTTAAAAAATACAGGGTGTTACATACATCCCTACTAATAAAGAATTTTGTCCTCGAAATTAGACGAAGCATACACATAAAACACTTACATTTCACAAAAAGAAAATAAGGCTCATATATGCCTACCCGTAGAATGCCATGATTGGGCGCCCATACACCCAATCCTACGCGTACTTCCCCACGAATAATAAAATAATATATATTGCCTATATGCATACGCATAACTATGAAAATAACAACGTACCACACACTCACACAAATCCCCCACTCGTTCCTATATCCGAAAGTCATCAAAATGTTAACTTCCTCAAATTAAATCTCAACATCAAAAATCGATACATACGATACCTAACATCTGTACTAAAATCTCCAAAAATAATTATCATCTCCATAATCCATTCTAAGGATCTCCACATCAAGCTTACTAATTCTAAACTCAATCTCTACAATGCCCTTAACTCAAAACTTCATATCTCCAAGAAACACATCTAACACATATGCTAGACTCTCTACCTTAAGAAGTACGAATCAACAAAGGGAATCAAAGATCGGCAACGCGGAAGCTAAACGGAATCATAACCTACGAGACCTAAAACCATGCTCTGATACCATATGTCACACCCCGCCTAATTCTGGCGTAGGCCGCCACCAAAACTAACCCGGGCATGAACTAAATAATACCATTCTTAGCATGAGACAGATATGAGACATAAATAAATCAGTCCATCAGATAAATAATTGAGTCAATCTCAAATGATCACAAATAACTAAGCGATAAAAGATCCATCACATGCTAACTCCAAAAATCCAATCTCCAATAATGATTAAATAAAATATGAATAATCCCAACGAAAATCCTCTAAGCAACTTTGGAACCGAATGGCCCAATAAAACTCCAATGAAGTCTCATAATACGACTGGAAAAGAAAGTCTAACTAAACTATGCCATAAAGTAAATAACTCAAGTTGCACCTCCAATGATAACTCCGATAAACTTATGCAGCTTCTCCAAATTAAATCTTGAAAAAGATTAGTCAACGCATGGGTCAGAGCCAAAGCCCTGAGCAAGAATACACACTACTCCCCTCAAATAGGATCCTTGAATCCAGACCGTAGCATTATACGCAATAAATATCACAATAGAATATTTTAAATTAAACGGGATAATTAAACGCGATAATTATAAATCACTAACTACCCACAGAAATCCCATTTATAAAGGCACACCAATAAAATTTTAAATTCCCAAGTCCCACGATGTTAATTTAATTAAATTAACCATATTTTATTATAGTTCTCACTTTTTATTAAAGTGTCACACTTCCCCTTGTCAATCACCCTCTGACCCGTTTAAACTGTTGGCCCCGACACATGTCAAGGCTCCCCTTGTCAATCGCCCTCTGACCCGTTTAACTGTCGGCCCCGACACATGACAAGGTTCCACACACGACACGACATAAATCTCCATCTGGCCCGTTTAAACTGTCGGCCCCGACAAATTATGTCGCCACAAATTTTAATACCCATTTTTATCTTAGGCATTAATTCTCAATTTCTTAATTTATAATCACCCCACCCTTTTAATCGACGTGAGATCCTCAAAATACCCCTTAGTCCCATAACTAAGGGTCCCCAAGTTATCAATACGTCCTAACCTATGTATAGGATGAATTTCTAACTTAAAATCTTAACTTAGTCTCGTACTTAGACTACCCTAACGACGATAAAGTAATAAAAAACGTCCCACCCCCAACACAATAAAACCGTGATGATTTTTCCTCACTAGTCCCATTCCTAGAAGTCATTCTAAAATATAGGGAGAGCAATAATACCCAACAATCTATCGTCAGAATGATATTTAATAATGCCAACAAGTCACACCAACAAGAATAATTAATCAATGTATAATACAACGCATGGTAGTCCAATTCAATTAAATCTTTAATTTAATTACGACAACGTCAGCAATACCCAAATAATCTCATTTAATTATTTTAAATTAAATATACCAAGTTTTCATCGTATATTCATCAAAACCAAATTTTATTATCTCTACATGTATTACATGAGTTGTACGCACCCAAAAATCATTTATTTTAAAGCTAGGGTTTTTCTACATGCAACCTACACCAATAAAACCCAAAATCACTCATGAATCCAATGTACCCAAAGGGTTATGAATATTATTCAGATTAAAAAAATTTATAAAAAGAGCCCCATAATTAGTATTCACTTTTTCCAATTAAGTTACTAATTATTTTAAGAAAACATGTAATTAAGTGTTTGCGCGATACTTAAAACGCATAATATACTAAAGGAAAAGAATAGAGTATTCATGCCTGTAAAGATCGTGTTGAAAATCTGATTAGAAATCTGAATTCCTCTCGAAAAATTAGCAAAAGTGTGTTCTTGAACGATCTTGATTAAACCCCAATTAAGCCTTCAAAAACTTGTGCCAAAACTTGTGACAAAAACTTGATTTTGTTGAAGGTTGATGATTATGAGTGAGAGGAAAATATTTGGAAGTGTTCTCTGGTGAAAAACTGGAGAAAAAGTGATTATGAGAGGTCCCCCTACTAATTAACAAGGTTATATAGTGATTAGGAGTCCTAATCCTACACAAACTCTTAAAACAGCTCACAGCGTACGTTTTCTGGGAGGGTCGATCGATCTACCCCAGGGGTCGAACGATCGATCACCCCGAAAAACTGACAGTTTGCCTAAAAAATGCCTATAAGGCAAAATATTGTAAAATCAATATAAAATCCGTTTTAACTCCGATTTTAATTCCGCTTGAAGTTTTAGTCTTCTAAAATTATAACCAACATATTTAGCCAATAAAAATTATTAAATTCAAAAATTTATTTTTCTTGAAAATTCCAATTAATTGATTAAAATAATAGTTAAAAAATACAGGGTGTTACATACATCCCTACTAATAAAGAATTTTGTCCTCGAAATTAGACGAAGCATACACATAAAACACTTACATTTCACAAAAAGAAAATAAGGCTCATATATGCCTACCCGTAGAATGCCATGATTGGGCGCCCATACACCCAATCCTACGCGTACTTCCCCACGAATAATAAAATAATATATATTGCCTATATGCATACGCATAACTATGAAAATAACAACGTACCACACACTCACACAAATCCCCCACTCGTTCCTATATCCGAAAGTCATCAAAATGTTAACTTCCTCAAATTAAATCTCAACATCAAAAATCGATACATACGATACCTAACATCTGTACTAAAATCTCCAAAAATAATTATCATCTCCATAATCCATTCTAAGGATCTCCACATCAAGCTTACTAATTCTAAACTCAATCTCTACAATGCCCTTAACTCAAAACTTCATATCTCCAAGAAACACATCTAACACATATGCTAGACTCTCTACCTTAAGAAGTACGAATCAACAAAGGGAATCAAAGATCGGCAACGCGGAAGCTAAACGGACTCATAACCTACGAGACCTAAAACCATGCTCTGATACCATATGTCACACCCCGCCTAATTCTGGCGTAGGCCGCCACCAAAACTAACCCGGGCATGAACTAAATAATACCATTCTTAGCATGAGACAGATATGAGACATAAATAAATCAGTCCATTAGATAAATAATTGAGTCAATCTCAAATGATCACAAATAACTAAGCGATAAAAGATCCATCACATGCTAACTCCAAAAATCCAATCTCCAATAATGATTAAATAAAATATGAATAATCCCAACGAAAATCCTCTAAGAAACTTTGGAACCGAATGGCCCAATAAAACTTCAATGAAGTCTCATAATACGACTGGAAAAGAAAGTCTAACTAAACTATGCCATAAAGTAAATAACTCAAGTTGCACCTCCAATGATAACTCCGATAAACTTATGCAGCTTCTCCAAATTAAATCTTGAAAAAGATTAGTCAACGCATGGCTCAGAGCCAAAGCCCTGAGCAAGAATACACACTACTCCCCTCATATAGGATCCTAGAATCCAGACAGTAGCATTATACGCAATAAATATCACAATAGAATATTTTAAATTAAACGGGATAATTAAACGCGATAATTAGAAATCACTAACTACCCACAGAAATCCCATTTATAAAGGCACACCAATAAAATTTTAAATTCCCAAGTCCCACGATGTTAATTTAATTAAATTAACCATATTTTATTATAGTTCTCACTTTTTATTAAAGTGTCACACTTCCCCTTGCCAATCACCCTCTGACCCGTTTAAACTGTTGGCCCCGACACATTTCAAGGCTCCCCTTGTCAATCGCCCTCTGTCTCGTTTAACTGTCGGCCCCGACACATGACAAGGTTCCACACACGACACGACATAAATCTCCCTCTGGCCCGTTTAAACTGTCGGCCCCAACACATTATGTCGCCACAAATTTTAATACCCATTTTTATCTTAGGCATTAATTCTCAATTTCTCAATTTATAATCACCCCACCCTTTTAATCGGTGTGAGATCCTCAAGATACCCCTTAGTCTCATAACTAAGGGTCCCCAAGTTATCAATACGTCCTAACCTATGTATAGGATGAATTTATAACTTAAAATCTTAACTTAGTCTCCTACTTAGACTATCGTAACGACGATAAAGTAATAAAAATCGTCCTACACCCAACACAATAAAACCGTAATGATTTTTCCTCACTAGTCCCATTCCTAGAAGGCATTCTAAAATATAGGGAGAGCAATAATACCCAACAACCTATCATCAGAATGTTATTTAATAATGCCAACAAGTCACACCAACAAGAATAATTAATTAATGTATAAAACAACGCATGTTAGTCCAATTCAATTAAATCTTTTATTTAATTTCCACAACGTCAACAATACCCAAATAATCTCATTTAATTATTTTAGATTAAATATACCAAGTTTTCATCGTATATTCATCAAAACCAAATTTTATTATCTCTACATGTATTACATGAGTTGTACGCAACCAAAAATCATTTATTTTAAAGCTAGGGTTTTTCTACATGCAACCTACACCAATAAAACACAAAATCACTCATGAATCCAACGTACCCAAAGGGTTATGAATATTATTCAGATTAAAAGATTTTATAAAAATAGCCCCATAATTAGTATTCACTTTTTCCAATTAAGTTACTAATTATTTTAAGAAAACATGTAATTAAGTGTTTGCGCGACACTTAAAATGCATAATATACTAATGGAAAAGAATATAGTATTCATGCCTGTAAAGATCGTGTTGAAAATCTGATTAGAAATCTGAATTCCTCTCGAAAAATTAGCAAAAGAGTGTTCTTGAACGATCTTGATTAAACCCCAATTAAGCATTCATAAACTTGTGCCAAAACTTGTGACAAAAACTTGATTTTGTTGAAGGTTGATGATTATGAGTGAGAGGAAAATATTTGGAAGTGTTCTCTGGTGAAAAACTGGAGAAAAAGTGATTATGAGAGGTCCCCCTACGGATTAACAAGGTTATATAGTGATTAGGAGTCCTAATCCTACACAAACTCTAAAAACAGCTCACAGCGTACGTTTTCTGGGTGGGTCGATCGATCTACCCCAGGGGTCGATCGATCGATCACCCCGAAAAACTAACAGTTTGCCTAAAAAATGCCTATAAGGCAAAATATTGTAAAATCAATATAAAATCCGTTTTAACTCCGATTTTAATTCCACTTGAAGTTTTAGTCTTCTAAAATCATAACCAATATATTTAGCCAATAAAAATTATTAAATTCAAAAATTTATTTTTCTCAAAAATTCCAATTATTTAATTAAAATAATAGTTAAAAAATACGGGGTGTTACACCTGCTTGAATGGAGTGTCACAAACATTCCATGGATCGATGAGCCTTAACCATCTTCGAAAAGACCACAGCACCCCCTTCCATGGTGTCAGATAAAACAAACCATCTTTGTCCAGTCTCCACTGCCAACATCTTGCTGACTACCTGCCTCCACAACCACTTCATATAATCTTTGGGGACACGCCAAACCTTCCCAGCAGACTGAGAGGGACGGGTCGACGGACGCCGATTTTCCCACAGAGATTCAAGCAACAGATGCAAGCGCTCAGCCAAATCTTCTACCGAAAAGATATTTGAGGTCCGAGGGGGCACGACCTGCCCCCAGCCAAATTGGCGCAAGAGCCGCCAAGGGAAATAAAAAGAGGTTTGTCTGAGACCAACCAGCTGCACATATGAATACTCTCCTAGCTCCAGATTAGGCTGCAACTGTCCCCACCAAGGCACTGACCAATATAGCCCACGAGCCCCATACTCCACAAACCAATTCTCCTAGTTCTCAACATACAGGCCAATGCGAATGAAGTAGCGTGAAAAGAAGTTGGGTACAGCCGACAAAGGATATTCTGGAGGAGTTGACAAGAAGAATCTTTCAGACAACCACATGAACAACATCACAGGGCTACCCCTCAAAAAGTCAGAACGACCTTCTCTTAAGGCATCCAGGACATTTAGAGTCTCCGCCAATATTGCCGCCGCAGGATTGCGATGATATGACATCCATGAAGTAATGGCTGCAAGTTGTGGGTCCACTCGCACCTACCCGGTCACCAATAGAAATTTTGAAACCAGGCCCAGAACAACGGCTCCAGCAAAGCCAGCATCACCTACTTCCCTCAAATGCACGGACTGCAACACCGCCGGGAGAGAGATCATTCCTCCAAAAACCAATAACCTGGCCGTCGAAGGCGAGATATGAAGAAGCCCGACCAAAAAATCCCTAGGAGAGCGGGAAAATTCGGGTAAAGCCACGATAACACTGGGATTCGCACCTAGTATGGCAGAAAATTCCTCGTAGGTAGGACAAACTTCTTCCAACCCAAAGCGGAATACATGGTCTTCGGGGTACCAAAATTGTACTCCCGCCATTAGCATATTCCACTCAAAAGGTCGATTACGCCACAAGGAGACTCGACGCATGTTGAAAGCATCGGAGTCGACATTATAAGAGCACATATCTTCCAAGGCTTCGAGGTAGTTGACAAACTCGATGCTACCAGGGAGATCCATCTTGTAGGGCAAAGAAATAGTAGGCAAGTGGATAAGGATGCAAAGGTGTGATGAAAATACTTCACCCTCACCCCCTTTTATACTTGAGAACTCTCACAAAAGACATAATCCCTGCAGAAATCGGATGGAATCCTACCCCACAAGGTACTAAAGTCTGAAGAGGGTACCAATCAAAGCTTTCAATTGATAGGACTGGACTGAACTACCGATAGGCAGGCCAGGGTGCTTGCCGATTGGCAACCCCCCCCCCCCCCCCATTTTTGGAAATTTCCTCCTTCCCTCTTTTGTCAAATCAGAAAACTCAATGAAAATAAATTATTAATCGCAAAAGGATTTCAAGAATCCTGTTTTCTCCTTACAAGATTTCCCTTTTTAATAAAACAACTTTCCTTCGAAAAGTTACAAAAATATTCATTTTTATGGTCTCAGCAGCAAAGTTAAAAAACACATGTGCATGCATTCATTCATCATTAAAATAAAAGATAGTAAAAAAAATTACATTGCATTGCATATATCTGTTTTTTGTGTTACATCATCTTGCAGGAAATAGAAAGAAAAAGCCAAAAACAACGAAACTCAGCCCGAACCCACATTCTCTCTCTCTCTCTCTCTCTCTCTCTCTCTCTCTATCTCTCTCTCTATCTCTCTCTCTCTCTCTCTCTCTCTCTCTCTCTCTCTCTCTCAAGAGCTTCCACCCTACGACGCTCTCTTTTCCCCCTGCGGCGAGATGACGCGCCCCCACTACCCGAGCCAGAGAATTCCCCGGACGAGGCTGACGGCACCAAGCAAGAAGGAACAGGGACAGCATCCCGAATGTGGGCGATCGACGATGATATCCAATCTTTGATGTCTCTCAGCCAAGTGGTCGACACCCGGATTTGCCGCAAGGAAAAGGAAGAATCAGTATCAAGCAAAAGAAATCAAAAAGAGGAAAAGTACTGAAAGGTTTATTGCGGGACGAAGGACCTCCTTTGTCAAACCCAGCTCCTCCGGATCCATCGCAAGGGGATGGTGAAACATCGGCACTATCCCTCCATCAGCCCGCCGGATGTTGTACGAAGTAGTGTGCAGCCTAACAAAAGGGACCTCCGATGTCACCGCCACCGCAGGTGCCGAGGCACCACCACCAATGTGGGAAGACCCCACCGCCCGACTCGAACCAGCAGGAGGGAAAGGCAAGGCATCATGAATGCTGGGCGCCATCAGCCAGCTCGTCACAAAGTCCATATAGTCATACGGCGCAGCCGTATCAGTGTATAAAGCATTGTACTCGCCGATCATCGCCGCGATCCTCTCATCCTCCAATAGTTGTCGTTCCCACCTCATAGACTTAGGAGGATACACTGGTGGCACCACCACCTCCTCCTCAGCGATCTGACGAATCACCCTCTCCCCGAGGTACCAGGAATGGCCGAACTCATGCGCTAACAAGCTCCTCATCTGCGCGTTCACCCCAGTCATCTCCGTGTCCTGAATAGCTGTCCCCCAAGGATAAAAGGTCACCTAAAGATCCCCAAGAAGGCATGAGTCAACACAAGATCAGAAGGTGCAAAAACTAAGACTGAAATGGAAAAAGTCTTACCCGACCACTAGTCAGGTCATTTAAGACATGACGCACCTCCTCCAGGGAAAGAGATCCCTTCGACTGCCGGTTGGCCTTACGCCATCGATACAGTTGGCAGAAGTCCCCAACGGCGTCGTCCTTTAGAGCAATCAGCGGGATGTTTCATCCAATCTCCTCATAGAAGTACGTCTGAATTCACAAGAAAAAAGAGACGCATAAAGAAAATATAGCCGATCGACACAGACCATTGCCATACCGATCGGCACTGTTTCCTCACCTTCTCGAGGCAGCTCAAAAGTCTGTGCCACTTCCGAATGGCACCCCTCAGTCTATGCCGGTCGGCACACCCCTTAAAATTTCGTATAGAAATTCCCAAAAAATTCCAGAAAGCCTCGAAAAATCCCCGAAAAAATTCCTAAAATTCCGAGGATGGATTTTTAACATTTTCATCAAGAAAATTTTCGCATTTCTTCAGGCGAAACCTCTTTTTCCCTAGCGGAACCCTCAAAATCCAAGCAAATGACCTCTCGAGCGATGCGCTCGGACCCCCTAATCACCTCCTCAGTAGATTTTACGACCTCAAATCGGTTATCTCCCCAACGATCAGCTCCTCCGCTCAAATCAAAGGCAAAAGGCCTCCCCAACCATCGGCTACCCAATGCGAAAAGATATCTCATGGTATTTTTCCCAGCAGAATTCAGAACAATCACTCGCCCCAGGCGATCTCTCCTAAAGAACGATCCAAATCTTCCCCAGCTCATTCATCGTTCCGTAGCGAAACCTCAAATCCAATTCTTATTCCCCAGCGGAACCTCAAATCCAATTCTTATCCCCAATGGAACCCTTTTCTTTTCCCAAAGGAAATGCAATCACTCCTGGGTCAGAATTGACCTCGGTCTTGGATCGTCACCTGAATTAGGTCAGAATTGACCTCGGTCCTCGGTCGTCACCACTCTTGGGTCAGAATTAACCCTGATCTTGGATCGTCACCTGAGTTAGGTCAGAATTGACCTCGGTCCTCGGTCGTCACCACTCTTGGGTCAAAATTGCCCCCGTTCTTGGATCATCACCTGAGTTAGGTCAGAATTGACCTCGGTCCTCGATCGTCACCACTCTTGGGTCAGAATTGCCCCCGGTCTTGGATTATCACCTGAGTTAGGCCAGAATTGGCCTCGGTCCTCAGTTATCACCACTCTTGGGTCAGAATTGACCCCGGTCTTGGATTATCACCTGAATTAGGTTAGAATTGACCTCGGTCCTCGATCGTTACCACTTTTGGGTTAGAATTGACCCCGGTCTTGGATCGTCACCTGAGTTAGGTCAGAATTGACCCTGGTCCTCGATCGTCACCACTCTTGGGTCAGAATTGTCCCCGATCTTGGATCGTCACCTAAGTTAGGTCAGAATTGACCTCGGTCCTCGGTCAGCACCACTCTTGGGTCAGAATTGACCCCGGCCTTGGATCGTCACATGAGTTAGGTCAGAATTGACCTCGGTCCTCGATCGTCACCACTCTTAGGTCCTCAGAATCGACCTCGACCCTCTGAATTGGTCATCCTCGCTTCCTTAGGTCCTCAGAATCGACCTGACCCTCTGAATTGGTCATCCTCTCTTCCTTAGGTCATCAAAATTGACCTCAACCCTCTGAATTGGTCATCCTCGCTTCCTTAGGTCCTCAGAATCGACCTCGATGCTCTGAATCGATCACACTCTCTAAGAAGCATCATGCGGTGTCTAATCGACGGTAATCATTTGTTCCAAATTTACCCATTGAGGGGCTCTGTAGACACCTCATTCCGTTACCCTCTAACTCTCCTTAGGTCCCTAGTACCTCCACTCATCACTGTAAACCCTGGTCACGTCCCGAGTACTGACCTAAAAGCCATCGGTCACTCCCCGGCTCAGTTTGACCCAAAAGTCCAACTCTTCATCTCGACTGAGACTCAATGAATCTTCGAAGGGATTTGAATCCCATTTCCAACGGTCTACCCCGTGCGTGATTCCAACTTACCATGCGGACGAATGATTCGTTTGCGTCCGAAACCCGACCTAGAGGCCACCGAGCGCTTCCAGGCTCTATTTGATCTAAGTCAACTCTTCAGCTCGATCGAGGCTGAATGAATATTCGAAGGGCACTAAATACCCTTTCCAATGGTCCATCCCGTGCGCGATTCTGACTTACCATGCGGACGAACGACTCGTTTGACTCTAAGAGGTCACCGAATGCTTCTCGGGCCCAGTTGACCAAAGTCAACTCCCCAAACTGGGCCAAACTCTTTGGAATGTCTAAGTAAACCTTCTAACCTTTCTAATGGTCCATCCCGTGCGCGATTTGAACTTACCATGCGGACGAACGATCCATTTACGTTCGAACGATTCCCCGTCCAGCGGACCGACAAATGCTTCCGAGCCACATTTGACCCAAAGTCAACTCCCAAACTCGGGACCGGTCCAAAGTACTTTTAAAGGTATCTAAAATACCTGTCCAACGGTATGCCTCGTGTTCAATTCTAACCAACGATTTCACCTTGGCGGCCAATTTTTCGAAAAAGCCTGAAACACACTACCAAACGGCAGGTCCCAGAACCTGCCTATCGGCACCTTCCTGCCGATAGGAAGGAAGGGCTCTAAGATTATTGGTAGTCCCCTAGGGCTATAAAAGGATGCCTTGGCCTCATTTTCAAGGGGAGCTGAGATCAGAAGCAAATCACTCTCAACGAACCCCAGAAACCTCTCTTGAAGGCTGCGTGACTTCAACTTCCAAATCCCTTTTTCACTTCCACTTTTCATCATCCCTTTCATCAAACTTGATGAATTAACCATTCTCCATCATCATCCAAGCACAAGGGCTGCTTCTCAACATTTAAGATCAAGCTCAAAGTCTCCAAGAAGGTCCATCTCCCTCACCTTTCTCTTCAAATCTTCTTAAATTTGCAATAACTTATTTTATTACTTAAGCACTTTTATCATCTTAGTTCACATATCCTAACATACTTTTTATCTAGTAGTATTACACATCTCCTATTTTTATATAAATAAAAACCCAAAAAAAACAAGAAAAAGAGGGTTTGCTGATAAATTCCAAGTAGGGATTCTCACACCTTTTCCACACTTTTCTCACAACTAAAACACTTTTTTCTACACACAAACACACACTTACAAATAAGAGATTTCTCCATTTGGATTTATGGTTTAAACCCCACCCCTCGTTTGTATGCGAACAACGTGGACTTTGATGCCTTTATAGGCTACGTAGGCATCTCGGAGTAAAACTCGAAACTCGAGTCCTTTTCTCACTTTTTCTCTTATTTTTAATCTTCTCTTTATCTAATTTTCCATTATATTCTATATACGTGTTTTTAGTAACGTATTATTCCAAATGCATTATCGTTCCTTTATAACGGTCAACGTAGGGGTAATCACATAAATCTTATTTTCTACACTAATCTCACATTCCTACGAATGAATCGCTTTGTCTTTTCATGATACAAGTCGAGGATTCCTACCTCCATTCTATATATACACATGCACACATATCATGGGGAAATATAAAGGAAAATAGCAAATATCCATGAGAAACCAAAAGGGCGGAATGTGTGCCTAACACCTTCCCATTTCGTAACTAAGCCTCCGAACCCTTCTCGAATCATTGGGTTTCGCACGCACCAGTATGTCTTTGGATGCCATCCTTCGGGGTGGCTCCCCCTTTTCTTTTGTCTGTTTTGAGTAAAATAGACTGGCGACTCTAAATCTCTCTACATCTTCACACCTCACAAATCAACGTCGGCCGAGGTGCTCTCCCTAGAGGGACGCGCGGGACCCGAAGGATCCCTTCCTCCCCTTGCAACGGGGATTGGGGATGGCCACACATATTGTATGCTAAAACTACTTTTTTAGCTATTTTTAATCAGGGGTAAAATGGTTGAGCTATCAGTCTTGCATCTAGTTGATTATTTTGTTCACTATACTCAGAGTAGAAATCTAGTTCATTGAGTACTTGCTTTCTGCAATTATTCTAGTTATTCTTTATTTTAGAGTTATTGCTTTTGGACCAATGTATATGCCATAACTGGATATTAGTTCATTTGAGACATATAACTTGTTTAGACTCATTTTTTACTCATTAAAATTTGGAGAAATTCATTATTATATTATATTTATCTTTTTTATTATTCATGTGTGTGGAAAGTTGAAATTATTTATTATTCTATTTTGTCATTGATCTGATGATGATATAAATTGATTGACACTCCCCCATCTTCAGTCTATATAACTATCAACTTAGCACAATAAAAAAAGAGGTGTTACAGTTAGTATTAAAGCATCTTAGGTCCTGGCGTCCTTACGATCTGTGTTGCAAGGGTGAATTTTTTTTCATTGCATTATTTGAAGTTTAAGATCTACGATGGGGTTGATTTGTATTATTTATTAGTGAACTTTATCTCATATGAATGTTATTATTTATTTTCAAATGGAAAACACTGGAGGTAGGAAAGCGAGGATAACTTTCTATAAGGCTGCCAACCGAGAGACTAAACCGGGCCAATAGTTATCGTATAAAGAACTGCAGGCTACAATAGTTGAATTGTCTTCAATCACTTCCTAGAGTGTCATAGTCGAAGTGATTATCATAGAACAATACCTTCGTCAATCCAATCCATAGGTGGTTGATCCAGATCAACCATAATTATTAACTTAGGAGAGCTTACATGTGCCCTTTGCTAAGAGTAACCCGCTATTATGGTTGAACACTAATAGAGGAAGGACATTCAGAGGAACTTGAGGATGACACAGTGCACAAAGGTAAAAATTCTAAGGCTTTTCATATTTATGCTAATGGGTAAGTCGGTATTTTGATGGGAGTCTAATTCCACTACAAAATGTCTAACATTAGGTCGGGGGAGCCACATTGTCGTCGAGTATGAATATGAGTTCACAACTCTCTCTTTTCACACTAGAGTAGGTGAACATTAGAGTGAAATAGATGTAATATTTCATCAGGGGAGTGACTTGGAGGATAAATCTAGTACTATTGGAGAATCCAAAATACACCATGTATACCAAGGTGATGAATGTTGATCTTATGCGTTATTAGATAACTCAGACTTTCAATGGTCTAAAAATGGCAAAGATGAGCAAATGGACTGACTCTTATCTATAGAGAATTGGTAAGAGATATGGGGGACACACTTTCATCGTGAAAAGGACAAACAACCATCGCATAATGATTAAAATATGGACTATCAACCAAAGAAGAAAAATAAGGGAAAGTAGTGGTCCAGTAATAATGGTCGCATAATAAAAAATTTGAAGGACATTGTTATGGATATGAGGAGGAAGTCCATTCAATTAAGATGTTCAGAAAGGTAAACCCAAGATAATTAGATTCTTAGGCTAATAAGAGACATCCACTTCAAGCAAATGCCTCAACACTAAAGTTTCTAGTATAAATTCATGTTTCACTAGCTCTTATAGCATGAATAAATATGGGGAGACAACAACTACCACAGTAGGGAGGGATGATCATCGTGTTTCCTCATAGAATGGGTACTATATCAGATGGTCTGTCACATTTTCCTAATGATTTATGTATCGATGTCCACCGAAATGTCTTGTAAACGTATACGATGTTGACCACGAATCTTCCGCTTCTCCAGCGCAAAACCTAACAAGGTTCTATGTAGTACAACTATACATGGTGCAAACAAGATCACAATATCATATATTAATGAAATCTCGGAATGTGCAATGTGCAGAAACGTTCTGGTTCATAAATTTTGTTTCCAAAATGTACACTTATGAAATATGATGGAAACACACCTATTTATATTTTCTATAAGGCGAAATCACGTTCAAGAAAAAAATGTCATGTCGCTCGAACGAGATACAGATCTTGCTCAAACGACCTGTCAGGTCGCTTGAGCGACGTGGCGTATTAGAGTCCCAATTAAATACTACTATAATTCATCCTTATCAGATTTAAAACGACGTGTAAACTGTTTCAAACACTTTCAGAACATTTTATTAATAAAAATGACATCCTTAAACATTTTAAAATAAATTCTGAGTCCCATTAAAATTACACATTCATACATAAGCGATCTCGGAATTCAATTAAACTTGAAGAAAAATAAACTTGCACCAATTAAACCTTTGGTATAAATATTCCTTGAAGCTTTGTTGCAATGTCTTCAATAAACTTCAACACGTTATAGTCTGTGTGGGATTGTGACAATAAAAATACGATTTATGACTCAAACATGCTTTGTTCCAGGAATAAGTCAAAACTATACAATGGACTCAATTGGAAATTTTGTCCTTACCACTACACCAAAACTGGCGATTGGTCACGGCCAAAATCCCTGACCAAACCTGTGGGTCGCGGACTTGGGCCGTGACCATTTCGGGCGTGACCATTTTCGTGGGTCGCGGCCCAAGTCCGTGACCAAAAAATGGTCACGGCCGAGAGGGGTCACGGCAGATGGTCGCGGACTTAGGCCGTGACCCATGCCGTGATGGGTCGCGGCTCTAATCCGTGACCCATAACCGTGACAAATTGGTCGCGGCCAAAGTCCGCGACCCATGTGCGTGACAAAAAAAAATTAAAAAAATTGGTCGCGGCCCTTGTCCATGACCCACAACCGTGACAAATTGGCCGCGGCCAAAGTCCGCGACCCATGTGCGTGACAAAAAAAAAATTAAAAAAATTGGTCACGGTCCTTGTCCATGACCCACGACCGTGACAAATTGGTCGCGGACTTTGGCCGCGACCCATGTGTGTGACAAAAAAAAATTAAAAAAAATTGGTCGCGGCCCTAGTCCGCGACCCATTACCGTGACAAAAAATAAAAAAAATGGTCGCGGACTTTGGCCGCGACCATTTTTAAGCGCGACAAAAAAAAGTAAAAATGGTCATGGACAAAGTCCATGACCATATTTATCTGTAATTTAAAAAAAATGTATTTTTTTTTGCCCAATCCTAAAATTGGGGTTCCTGTGAGTGCATCATCGGTTGCTACGAGGTGTTACAAATATTTATTATAGGCAAAACAATAAAAAAAAATCACAAATTGCGAATTGAGAATGTTGTTAATAAACAAATATATATACAAACATAAAAATATTACACGTCTTAATAATTCACAGACCAAAAAAAAATTGGGCAGAGTTTCCTCTATTTTCTTGACATTCCAAAACCTGTAAATGAAAAACCTGCTTATTATAAAGCCCGCACGGCTATAAAATTCAACAATCAAATTATAAAAGCCCGCACGGCCATAAAACTAAACAATAAAAGCCTGCACGGCTATAACACATAAAAAACATTATCCTGAATGTCCACAACATATAAATAATCATCATGTTGTAAAACATTGCCTCCTTCATTTGATCCACGCGCAAAAATCCTACAAATGATAGGATACAAAAAATAAAAGTATCAGTAACCAAGTAATTTTACAAAAAAATTAATTAAGCTGAAAAATTGCATATATGAGTTAAAATTATCAGTAACCAAGTAGAAATATAAAAATTAAGTGTGGAAATAAGCAAACTATCATCGTACTCTCAAACCGGGACACCCGCGGCTGCGGGGTCAGTTCCTACGAGTTACGTTGGTCCCGTGGGAGGTGTTGGTGCCACCCACGGGGCCGTTCGGGGGCTGTTTCGAGTTCTCACCCTCTAACGCCATGTTTTTAAGCCTAAGTGTGGAAATAAGAAAATTACCGTCGTACTCTCAAACCGGGACACCCGCGGCTGCGGGGTCAGTTCCTACGAGTTACGTTGGTCCCGTGGGAGGTGTTGGTGCCACCCACGGGGCCGTTCGGGGGCTGTTTCGAGTTCTCACCCTCTAACGCCATGTTTTTAAGCCTAAGTGTGGAAATAAGCAAATTACCGTCGTACTCTCAAATCGGGACACCCGCGGCTGCGGGGTCCGTTCCCACGAGTTACGTTGGTCCCGTGGGAGGTGTTGGTGCCACCCACGGGGCCGTTCGGGGGCTGTTTCGAGTTCTCACCCTCTAACGCCATGTTTTTAAGCCTAAGTGTGGAAATAAGCAAATTACCGTCGTACTCTCAAACCGGGACACCCGCGGCTGCGGGGTCCGTTCCCACGAGTTACGTTGGTCCCGTGGGAGGTGTTGGTGCCACCCACGGGGCCGTTCGGGGGCTGTTTCGAGTTTTCACCCTCTAACGCCATGTTTTTAAGCCTAAGTGTGGAAATAAGCAAATTACCGTCGTACTCTCAAACCGGGACACCCGCGGCTGCGGGGTCAGTTCCTACGAGTTACGTTGGTCCCGTGGGAGGTGTTGGTGCCACCCACGGGGCCGTTCGGGGGCTGTTTCGAGTTCTCACCCTCTAACGCCATGTTAAGCCTAAGTGTAGAAATAAGAAAATTACCGTCGTACTCTCAAACCGGGACACCCGCGGCTGCGGGGTCAGTTCCTACGAGTTACGTTGGTCCCGTGGGAGGTGTTGGTGCCACCCACGGGGCCGTTCGGGGGCTGTTTCGAGTTCTCACCCTCTAACGCCATGTTTTTAATCCTAAGTGTGGAAATAAGCAAATTACCGTCGTACTCTCAAACCGGGACACCCACGGCTGCGGGGTCCGTTCCCACGAGTTACGTTGGTCCCGTGGGAGGTGTTAGTGCCACCCACGGGGCCGTTCGGGGGCTGTTTCGAGTTCTCACCCTCTAACGCCATGTTTTTAAGCCTAAGTGTGGAAATAAGGAAATTACCGTCGTACTCTCAAACCGGGACACCCGCGGCTGCGGGGTCAGTTCCTACGAGTTACGTTGGTCCCGTGGGAGGTGTTGGTGCCACCCACGGGGCCGTTCGGGGGCTGTTTCGAGTTCTCACCCTCTAACGCCATGTTTTTAAGCCTAAGTGTGGAAATAAGCAAATTACCGTCGTACTCTGAAACCGGGACACCCGCGGCTGCGGGGTCAGTTCCTACGAGTTACGTTGGTCCCGTGGGAGGTGTTGGTGCCACTCACGGGGCCGTTCGGGGGCTGTTTCGAGTTCTCACCCTCTAACGCCATGTTTTTAAGCCTAAGTGTGGAAATAAGCAAATTACCGTCGTACTCTCAAATCGGGACACCCGCGGCTGCGGGGTCCGTTCCCACGAGTTACGTTGGTCCCGTGGGAGGTGTTGGTGCCACCCACGGGGCCGTTCGGGGGCTGTTTCGAGTTCTCACCCTCTAACGCCATGTTTTTAAGCCTAAGTGTGGAAATAAGCAAATTACCGTCGTACTCTCAAACCGGGACACCCGCGGCTGCGGGGTCCGTTCCCACGAGTTACGTTGGTCCCGTGGGAGGTGTTGGTGCCACCCACGGGGCCGTTCGGGGGCTGTTTCGAGTTTTCACCCTCTAACGCCATGTTTTTAAGCCTAAGTGTGGAAATAAGCAAATTACCGTCGTACTCTCAAACCGGGACACCCGCGGCTGCGGGGTCAGTTCCTACGAGTTACGTTGGTCCCGTGGGAGGTGTTGGTGCCACCCACGGGGCCGTTCGGGGGCTGTTTCGAGTTCTCACCCTCTAACGCCATGTTAAGCCTAAGTGTAGAAATAAGAAAATTACCGTCGTACTCTCAAACCGGGACACCCGCGGCTGCGGGGTCAGTTCCTATGAGTTACGTTGGTCCCGTGGGAGGTGTTGGTGCCACCCACGGGGCCGTTCGGGGGCTGTTTCGAGTTCTCACCCTCTAACGCCATGTTTTTAAGCCTAAGTGTGGAAATAAGCAAATTACCGTCGTACTCTCAAACCGGGACACCCGCGGCTGCGGGGTCCGTTCCCACGAGTTACGTTGGTCCCGTGGGAGGTGTTAGTGCCACCCACGGGGCCGTTCGGGGGCTGTTTCGAGTTCTCACCCTCTAACGCAATGTTTTTAAGCCTAAGTGTGGAAATAAGCAAATTACCGTCGTACTCTCAAACCGGGACACCCGCGGCTGCGGGGTCAGTTCCTACGAGTTACGTTGGTCCCGTGGGAGGTGTTGGTGCCACCCACGGGGCCGTTCGGGGGCTGTTTCGAGTTCTCACCCTCTAACGCCATGTTTTTAAGCTTAAGTGTGGAAATAAGCAAATTACCGTCGTACTCTCAAACCGGGACACTCGCGGCTGCGGGGTCAGTTCCTAGGACTTACGTTGGTCCCGTGGGAGGTGTTGGTGCCACCCACGGGGCCGTTCGGGGGCTGTTTCGAGTTCTCACCCTCTAACGCCATGTTTTTAAGCGTAAGTGTGGAAATAAGCAAATTACCGTCGTACTCTCAAATCGGGACACCCGCGGCTGCGGGGTCCGTTCCCACGAGTTACGTTGGTCCCGTGGGAGGTGTTGGTGCCACCCACGGGGCCGTTCGGGGGATGTTTCGAGTTCTCACCCTCTAACGCCATGTTTTTAAGCCTAAGTGTGGAAATAAACAAATTACCGTCGTACTCTCAAACCGGGACACCCGCGGCTGCGGGGTCAGTTCCTACGAGTTACGTTGGTCCCGTGGGAGGTGTTGGTGCCACCCACGGGGCCGTTCGGGGGCTGTTTCGAGTTCTCACCCTCTAACGCCATGTTTTTAAGCCTAAGTGTGGAAATAAGCAAATTACCGTCGTACTCTCAAACCGGGACACCCGCGGCTGCGGGGTCCGTTCCCACGAGTTACGTTGGTCCCGTGGGAGGTGTTAGTGCCACCCACGGGGCCGTTCGGGGGCTGTTTCGAGTTTTCACCCTCTAACGCCATGTTAAGCCTAAGTGTAGAAATAAGCAAATTACCGTCGTACTCTCAAACCGGGACACCCGCGGCTGCGGGGTCAGTTCCTACGAGTTAAGTTGGTCCCGTGGGAGGTGTTGGTGCCACCCACGGGGCCGTTCGGGGGCTGTTTCGAGTTCTCACCCTCTAACGCCATGTTTTTAAGCCTAAGTGTGGAAATAAGCAAATTACCGTCGTACTCTCAAACCGGGACACCCGCGGCTGCGGGGTCCGTTCCCACGAGTTACGTTGGCCCCGTGGGAGGTGTTGGTGCCACCCACGGGGCCGTTCGGGGGCTGTTTCGCGTTCTCACCCTCTAACGCCTTGTTTTTAAGCCTAAGTGTGGAAATAAGCAAATTATCATCGTACTCTCAAACCGGGACACCCGCGGCTGCGGGGTCAGTTCCTACGAGTTACGTTGGTCCCTTGGGAGGTGTTGGTGCCACCCACGGGGCCGTTCGGGGGCTGTTTCGAGTTCTCACCCTCTAACGCCATGTTTTTAAGCCTAAGTGTAGAAATAAGCAAATTACCGTCGTACTCTCAAACCGGGACACCCGCGGCTGCGGCGTCCGTTCCCACGAGTTACGTTGGTCCCGTGGGAGGTGTTAGTGCCACCCACGGGGCCGTTCGGGGGCTGTTTCGAGTTCTCACCCTCTAACGCCATGTTAAGCCTAAGTGTAGAAATAAGAAAATTACCGTCGTACTCTCAAACCGGGACACCCGCGGCTGCGGGGTCAGTTCCTACGAGTTACGTTGGTCCCGTGGGAGGTGTTGGTGCCACCCACGGGGCCGTTCGGGGGCTGTTTCGAGTTCTCACCCTCTAACGCCATGTTTTTAAGCCTAAGTGTGGAAATAAGCAAATTACCGTCGTACTCTCAAACCGGGACACCCACGGCTGCGGGGTCCGTTCCCACGAGTTACGTTGGTCCCGTGGGAGGTGTTAGTGCCACCCACGGGGCCGTTCGGGGGCTGTTTCGAGTTCTCACCCTCTAACGCCATGTTTTTAAGCCTAAGTGTGGAAATAAGGAAATTACCGTCGTACTCTCAAACCGGGACACCCGCGGCTGCGGGGTCAGTTCCTACGAGTTACGTTGGTCCCGTGTTAGGTGTTGGTGCCACCCACGGGGCCGTTCGGGGGCTGTTTCGAGTTCTCACCCTCTAACGCCATGTTTTTAAGCCTAAGTGTGGAAATAAGCAAATTACCGTCGTACTCTGAAACCGGGACACCCGCGGCTGCGGGGTCAGTTCCTACGAGTTACGTTGGTCCCGTGGGAGGTGTTGGTGCCACTCACGGGGCCGTTCGGGGGCTGTTTCGAGTTCTCACCCTCTAACGCCATGTTTTTAAGCCTAAGTGTGGAAATAAGCAAATTACCGTCGTACTCTCAAATCGGGACACCCGCGGCTGCGGGGTCCGTTCCCACGAGTTACGTTGGTCCCGTGGGAGGTGTTGGTGCCACCCACGGGGCCGTTCGGGGGCTGTTTCGAGTTCTCACCCTCTAACGCCATGTTTTTAAGCCTAAGTGTGGAAATAAGCAAATTACCGTCGTACTCTCAAACCGGGACACCCGCGGCTGCGGGGTCCGTTCCCACGAGTTACGTTGGTCCCGTGGGAGGTGTTGGTGCCACCCACGGGGCCGTTCGGGGGCTGTTTCGAGTTTTCACCCTCTAACGCCATGTTTTTAAGCCTAAGTGTGGAAATAAGCAAATTACCGTCGTACTCTCAAACCGGGACACCCGCGGCTGCGGGGTCAGTTCCTACGAGTTACGTTGGTCCCGTGGGAGGTGTTGGTGCCACCCACGGGGCCGTTCGGGGGCTGTTTCGAGTTCTCACCCTCTAACGCCATGTTAAGCCTAAGTGTAGAAATAAGAAAATTACCGTCGTACTCTCAAACCGGGACACCCGCGGCTGCGGGGTCAGTTCCTACGAGTTACGTTGGTCCCGTGGGAGGTGTTGGTGCCACCCACGGGGCCGTTCGGGGGCTGTTTCGAGTTCTCACCCTCTAACGCCATGTTTTTAAGCCTAAGTGTGGAAATAAGCAAATTACCGTCGTACTCTCAAACCGGGACACCCGCGGCTGCGGGGTCCGTTCCCACGAGTTACGTTGGTCCCGTGGGAGGTGTTGGTGCCACCCACGGGGCCGTTCGGGGGCTGTTTCGAGTTTTCACCCTCTAACGCCATGTTTTTAAGCCTAAGTGTGGAAATAAGCAAATTACCGTCGTACTCTCAAACCGGGACACCCGCGGCTGCGGGGTCAGTTCCTACGAGTTACGTTGGTCCCGTGGGAGGTGTTGGTGCCACCCACGGGGCCGTTCGGGGGCTGTTTCGAGTTCTCACCCTCTAACGCCATGTTAAGCCTAAGTGTAGAAATAAGAAAATTACCGTCGTACTCTCAAACCGGGACACCCGCGGCTGCGGGGTCAGTTCCTACGAGTTACGTTGGTCCCGTGGGAGGTGTTGGTGCCACCCACGGGGCCGTTCGGGGGCTGTTTCGAGTTCTCACCCTCTAACGCCATGTTTTTAAGCCTAAGTGTGGAAATAAGCAAATTACCGTCGTACTCTCAAACCGGGACACCCGCGGCTGCGGGGTCCGTTCCCACGAGTTACGTTGGTCCCGTGGGAGGTGTTGGTGCCACCCACGGGGCCGTTCGGGGGCTGTTTCGAGTTCTCACCCTCTAACGCAATGTTTTTAAGCCTAAGTGTGGAAATAAGCAAATTACCGTCGTACTCTCAAACCGGGACACCCGCGGCTGCGGGGTCAGTTCCTACGAGTTACGTTGGTCCCGTGGGAGGTGTTGGTGCCACCCACGGGGCCGTTCGGGGGCTGTTTCGAGTTCTCACCCTCTAACGCCATGTTTTTAAGCTTAAGTGTGGAAATAAGCAAATTACCGTCGTACTCTCAAACCGGGACACCCGCGGCTGCGGGGTCAGTTCCTAGGACTTACGTTGGTCCCGTGGGAGGTGTTGGTGCCACCCACGGGGCCGTTCGGGGGCTGTTTCGAGTTCTCACCCTCTAACGCCATGTTTTTAAGCGTAAGTGTGGAAATAAGCAAATTACCGTCGTACTCTCAAATCGGGACACCCGCGGCTGCGGGGTCCATTCCCACGAGTTACGTTGGTCCCGTGGGAGGTGTTGGTGCCACCCACGGGGCCGTTCGGGGGATGTTTCGAGTTCTCACCCTCTAACGCCATGTTTTTAAGCCTAAGTGTGGAAATAAACAAATTACCGTCGTACTCTCAAACCGGGACACCCGCGGCTGCGGGGTCAGTTCCTACGAGTTACGTTGGTCCCGTGGGAGGTGTTGGTGCCACCCACGGGGCCGTTCGGGGGCTGTTTCGAGTTCTCACCCTCTAACGCCATGTTTTTAAGCCTAAGTGTGGAAATAAGCAAATTACCGTCGTACTCTCAAACCGGGACACCCGCGGCTGCGGGGTCCGTTCCCACGAGTTACGTTGGTCCCGTGGGAGGTGTTAGTGCCACCCACGGGGCCGTTCGGGGGCTGTTTCGAGTTTTCACCCTCTAACGCCATGTTAAGCCTAAGTGTAGAAATAAGCAAATTACCGTCGTACTCTCAAACCGGGACACCCGCGGCTGCGGGGTCAGTTCCTACGAGTTAAGTTGGTCCCGTGGGAGGTGTTGGTGCCACCCACGGGGCCGTTCGGGGGCTGTTTCGAGTTCTCACCCTCTAACGCCATGTTTTTAAGCCTAAGTGTGGAAATAAGCAAATTACCGTCGTACTCTCAAACCGGGACACCCGCGGCTGCGGGGTCCGTTCCCACGAGTTACGTTGGCCCCGTGGGAGGTGTTGGTGCCACCCACGGGGCCGTTCGGGGGCTGTTTCGCGTTCTCACCCTCTAACGCCTTGTTTTTAAGCCTAAGTGTGGAAATAAGCAAATTATCATCGTACTCTCAAACCGGGACACCCGCGGCTGCGGGGTCAGTTCCTACGAGTTACGTTGGTCCCTTGGGAGGTGTTGGTGCCACCCACGGGGCCGTTCGGGGGCTGTTTCGAGTTCTCACCCTCTAACGCCATGTTTTTAAGCCTAAGTGTGGAAATAAGCAAATTACCGTCGTACTCTCAAACCGGGACACCCGCGGCTGCGGCGTCCGTTCCCACGAGTTACGTTGGTCCCGTGGGAGGTGTTAGTGCCACCCACGGGGCCGTTCGGGGGCTGTTTCGAGTTTTCACCCTCTAACGCCATGTTAAGCCTAAGTGTAGAAATAAGCAAATTACCGTCGTACTCTCAAACCGGGACACCCGCGGCTGCGGGGTCAGTTCCTACGAGTTACGTTGGTCCCGTGGGAGGTGTTGGTGCCACCCACGGGGCCGTTCGGGGGCTGTTTCGAGTTCTCACCCTCTAACGCCATGTTTTTAAGCCTAAGTGTGGAAATAAGCAAATTACCGTCGTACTCTCAAACCGGGACACCCGCGGCTGCGGGGTCCGTTCCCACGAGTTACGTTGGTCCCGTGGGAGGTGTTGGTGCCACCCACGGGGCCGTTCGGGGGCTGTTTCGAGTTCTCACCCTCTAACGCCATGTTTTTAAGCCTAAGTGTGGAAATAAGCAAATTACCGTCGTACTCTCAAACCGGGACACCCGCGGCTGCGGGGTCCGTTCCCACGAGTTACGTTGGTCCCGTGGGAGGTGTTAGTGCCACCCACGGGGCCGTTCGGGGGCTGTTTCGAGTTTTCACCCTCTAACGCCATGTTAAGGCTAAGTGTAGAAATAAGCAAATTACCGTCGTACTCTCAAACCGGGACACCCGCGGCTGCGGGGTCAGTTCCTACGAGTTACGTTGGTCCCGTGGGAGGTGTTGGTGCCACCCACGGGGCCGTTCGGGGGATGTTTCGAGTTCTCACCCTCTAACGCCATGTTTTTAAGCCTAAGTGTGGAAATAAACAAATTACCGTCGTACTCTCAAACCGGGACACCCGCGGCTGCGGGGTCAGTTCCTACGAGTTACGTTGGTCCCGTGGGAGGTGTTGGTGCCACCCACGGGGCCGTTCGGGGGCTGTTTCGAGTTCTCACCCTCTAACGCCATGTTAAGCCTAAGTGTAGAAATAAGAAAATTACCGTCGTACTCTCAAACCGGGACACCCGCGGCTGCGGGGTCAGTTCCTACGAGTTACGTTGGTCCCGTGGGAGGTGTTGGTGCCACCCACGGGGCCGTTCGGGGGCTGTTTCGAGTTCTCACCCTCTAACGCCATGTTTTTAAGCCTAAGTGTGGAAATAAGCAAATTACCGTCGTACTCTCAAACCGGGACACCCACGGCTGCGGGGTCCGTTCCCACGAGTTACGTTGGTCCCGTGGGAGGTGTTAGTGCCACCCACGGGGCCGTTCGGGGGCTGTTTCGAGTTCTCACCCTCTAACGCCATGTTTTTAAGCCTAAGTGTGGAAATAAGGAAATTACCGTCGTACTCTCAAACCGGGACACCCGCGGCTGCGGGGTCAGTTCCTACGAGTTACGTTGGTCCCGTGGGAGGTGTTGGTGCCACCCACGGGGCCGTTCGGGGGCTGTTTCGAGTTCTCACCCTCTAACGCCATGTTTTTAAGCCTAAGTGTGGAAATAAGCAAATTACCGTCGTACTCTGAAACCGGGACACCCGCGGCTGCGGGGTCAGTTCCTACGAGTTACGTTGGTCCCGTGGGAGGTGTTGGTGCCACTCACGGGGCCGTTCGGGGGCTGTTTCGAGTTCTCACCCTCTAACGCCATGTTTTTAAGCCTAAGTGTGGAAATAAGCAAATTACCGTCGTACTCTCAAATCGGGACACCCGCGGCTGCGGGGTCCGTTCCCACGAGTTACGTTGGTCCCGTGGGAGGTGTTGGTGCCACCCACGGGGCCGTTCGGGGGCTGTTTCGAGTTCTCACCCTCTAACGCCATGTTTTTAAGCCTAAGTGTGGAAATAAGCAAATTACCGTCGTACTCTCAAACCGGGACACCCGCGGCTGCGGGGTCCGTTCCCACGAGTTACGTTGGTCCCGTGGGAGGTGTTGGTGCCACCCACGGGGCCGTTCGGGGGCTGTTTCGAGTTTTCACCCTCTAACGCCATGTTTTTAAGCCTAAGTGTGGAAATAAGCAAATTACCGTCGTACTCTCAAACCGGGACACCCGCGGCTGCGGGGTCAGTTCCTACGAGTTACGTTGGTCCCGTGGGAGGTGTTGGTGCCACCCACGGGGCCGTTCGGGGGCTGTTTCGAGTTCTCACCCTCTAACGCCATGTTAAGCCTAAGTGTAGAAATAAGAAAATTACCGTCGTACTCTCAAACCGGGACACCCGCGGCTGCGGGGTCAGTTCCTACGAGTTACGTTGGTCCCGTGGGAGGTGTTGGTGCCACCCACGGGGCCGTTCGGGGGCTGTTTCGAGTTCTCACCCTGTAACGCCATGTTTTTAAGCCTAAGTGTGGAAATAAGCAAATTACCGTCGTACTCTCAAACCGGGACACCCGCGGCTGCGGGGTCCGTTCCCACGAGTTACGTTGGTCCCGTGGGAGGTGTTAGTGCCACCCACGGGGCCGTTCGGGGGCTGTTTCGAGTTCTCACCCTCTAACGCAATGTTTTTAAGCCTAAGTGTGGAAATAAGCAAATTACCGTCGTACTCTCAAACCGGGACACCCGCGGCTGCGGGGTCAGTTCCTACGAGTTACGTTGGTCCCGTGGGAGGTGTTGGTGCCACCCACGGGGCCGTTCGGGGGCTGTTTCGAGTTCTCACCCTCTAACGCCATGTTTTTAAGCTTAAGTGTGGAAATAAGCAAATTACCGTCGTACTCTCAAACCGGGACACCCGCGGCTGCGGGGTCAGTTCCTAGGACTTACGTTGGTCCCGTGGGAGGTGTTGGTGCCACCCACGGGGCCGTTCGGGGGCTGTTTCGAGTTCTCACCCTCTAACGCCATGTTTTTAAGCGTAAGTGTGGAAATAAGCAAATTACCGTCGTACTCTCAAATCGGGACACCCGCGGCTGCGGGGTCCGTTCCCACGAGTTACGTTGGTCCCGTGGGAGGTGTTGGTGCCACCCACGGGGCCGTTCGGGGGATGTTTCGAGTTCTCACCCTCTAACGCCATGTTTTTAAGCCTAAGTGTGGAAATAAACAAATTACCGTCGTACTCTCAAACCGGGACACCCGCGGCTGCGGGGTCAGTTCCTACGAGTTACGTTGGTCCCGTGGGAGGTGTTGGTGCCACCCACGGGGCCGTTCGGGGGCTGTTTCGAGTTCTCACCCTCTAACGCCATGTTTTTAAGCCTAAGTGTGGAAATAAGCAAATTACCGTCGTACTCTCAAACCGGGACACCCGCGGCTGCGGGGTCCGTTCCCACGAGTTACGTTGGTCCCGTGGGAGGTGTTAGTGCCACCCACGGGGCCGTTCGGTGGCTGTTTCGAGTTTTCACCCTCTAACGCCATGTTAAGCCTAAGTGTAGAAATAAGCAAATTACCGTCGTACTCTCAAACCGGGACACCCGCGGCTGCGGGGTCAGTTCCTACGAGTTACGTTGGTCCCGTGGGAGGTGTTGGTGCCACCCACGGGGCCGTTCGGGGGCTGTTTCGAGTTCTCCCCCTCTAACGCCATGTTTTTAAGCCTAAGTGTGGAAATAAGCAAATTACCGTCGTACTCTCAAACCGGGACACCCGCGGCTGCGGGGTTCATTCCCACGAGTTACGTTGGCCCCGTGGGAGGTGTTGGTGCCACCCACGGGGCCGTTCGGGGGCTGTTTCGCGTTCTCACCCTCTAACGCCTTGTTTTTAAGCCTAAGTGTGGAAATAAGCAAATTATCATCGTACTCTCAAACCGGGACACCCGCGGCTGCGGGGTCAGTTCCTACGAGTTACGTTGGTCCCTTGGGAGGTGTTGGTGCCACCCACGGGGCCGTTCGGGGGCTGTTTCGAGTTCTCACCCTCTAACGCCATGTTTTTAAGCCTAAGTGTGGAAATAAGCAAATTACCGTCGTACTCTCAAACCGGGACACCCGCGGCTGCGGCGTCCGTTCCCACGAGTTACGTTGGTCCCGTGGGAGGTGTTAGTGCCACCCACGGGGCCGTTCGGGGGCTGTTTCGAGTTCTCACCCTCTAACGCCATGTTAAGCCTAAGTGTAGAAATAAGCAAATTACCGTCGTACTCTCAAACCGGGACACCCGCGGCTGCGGGGTCAGTTCCTACGAGTTACGTTGGTCCCGTGGGAGGTGTTGGTGCCACCCACGGGGCCGTTCGGGGGCTGTTTCGAGTTCTCACCCTCTAACGCCATGTTTTTAAGCCTAAGTGTGGAAATAAGCAAATTACCGTCGTACTCTCAAACCGGGACACCCGCGGCTGCGGGGTCCGTTCCCACGAGTTACGTTGGTCCCGTGGGAGGTGTTGGTGCCACCCACGGGGCCGTTCGGGGGCTGTTTCGAGTTCTCACCCTCTAACGCCATGTTTTTAAGCCTAAGTGTGGAAATAAGCAAATTACCGTCGTACTCTCAAACCGGGACACCCGCGGCTGCGGGGTCCGTTCCCACGAGTTACGTTGGTCCCGTGGGAGGTGTTAGTGCCACCCACGGGGCCGTTCGGGGGCTGTTTCGAGTTTTCACCCTCTAACGCCATGTTAAGGCTAAGTGTAGAAATAAGCAAATTACCGTCGTACTCTCAAACCGGGACACCCGCGGCTGCGGGGTCAGTTCCTACGAGTTACGTTGGTCCCGTGGGAGGTGTTGGTGCCACCCACGGGGCCGTTCGGGGGCTGTTTCGAGTTCTCACCCTCTAACGCCATGTTTTTAAGCCTAAGTGTGGAAATAAGAAAATTACCGTCGTACTCTCAAACCGGGACACCCGCGGCTGCGGGGTCCGTTCCCACGAGTTACGTTGGTCCCGTGGGAGGTGTTGGTGCCACCCACGGGGCCGTTCGGGGGCTGTTTCGCGTTCTCACCCTCTAACGCCATGTTTTTAAGCCTAAGTGTGGAAATAAGCAAATTATCATCGTACTCTCAAACCGGGACACCCGCGGCTGCGGGGTCAGTTCCTACGAGTTACGTTGGTCCCGTGGGAGGTGTTGGTGCCACCCACGGGGCCGTTCGGGGGCTGTTTCGAGTTCTCACCCTCTAACGCCATGTTTTTAAGCCTAAGTGTGGAAATAAGCAAATTACCGTCGTACTCTCAAACCGGGACACCCGCGGCTGCGGCGTCCGTTCCCACGAGTTACGTTGGTCCCGTGGGAGGTGTTAGTGCCACCCACGGGGCCGTTCGGGGGCTGTTTCGAGTTTTCACCCTCTAACGCCATGTTAAGCCTAAGTGTAGAAATAAGCAAATTACCGTCGTACTCTCAAACCGGGACACCCGCGGCTGCGGGGTCAGTTCCTACGAGTTACGTTGGTCCCGTGGGAGGTGTTGGTGCCACCCACGGGGCCGTTCGGGGGCTGTTTCGAGTTCTCACCCTCTAACGCCATGTTTTTAAGCCTAAGTGTGGAAATAAGCAAATTACCGTCGTACTCTCAAACCGGGACACCCGCGGCTGCGGGGTCCGTTCCCACGAGTTACGTTGGTCCCGTGGGAGGTGTTGGTGCCACCCACGGGGCCGTTCGGGGGCTGTTTCGAGTTCTCACCCTCTAACGCCATGTTTTTAAGCCTAAGTGTGGAAATAAGCAAATTACCGTCGTACTCTCAAACCGGGACACCCGCGGCTGCGGGGTCCGTTCCCACGAGTTACGTTGGTCCCGTGGGAGGTGTTGGTGCCACCCACGGGGCCGTTCGGGGGCTGTTTCGCGTTCTCACCCTCTAACGCCATGTTTTTAAGCCTAAGTGTGGAAATAAGCAATTTATCATCGTACTCTCAAACCGGGACACCCGCGGCTGCGGGGTCAGTTCCTACGAGTTACGTTGGTCCCGTGGGAGGTGTTGGTGCCACCCACGGGGCCGTTCGGGGGCTGTTTCGAGTTCTCACCCTCTAACGCCATGTTTTTAAGCCTAAGTGTGGAAATAAGCAAATTACCGTCGTACTCTCAAACCGGGACACCCGCGGCTGCGGCGTCCGTTCCCACGAGTTACGTTGGTCCCGTGGGAGGTGTTAGTGCCACCCACGGGGCCGTTCGGGGGCTGTTTCGAGTTTTCACCCTCTAACGCCATGTTAAGCCTAAGTGTAGAAATAAGCAAATTACCGTCGTACTCTCAAACCGGGACACCCGCGGCTGCGGGGTCAGTTCCTACGAGTTACGTTGGTCCCGTGGGAGGTGTTGGTGCCACCCACGGGGCCGTTCGGGGGCTGTTTCGAGTTCTCACCCTCTAACGCCATGTTTTTAAGCCTAAGTGTGGAAATAAGCAAATTACCGTCGTACTCTCAAACCGGGACACCCGCGGCTGCGGGGTCCGTTCCCACGAGTTACGTTGGTCCCGTGGGAGGTGTTGGTGCCACCCACGGGGCCGTTCGGGGGCTGTTTCGAGTTCTCACCCTCTAACGCCATGTTTTTAAGCCTAAGTGTGGAAATAAGCAAATTACCGTCGTACTCTCAAACCGGGACACCCGCGGCTGCGGCGTCCGTTCCCACGAGTTACGTTGGTCCCGTGGGAGGTGTTAGTGCCACCCACGGGGCCGTTCGGGGGCTGTTTCGAGTTTTCACCCTCTAACGCCATGTTAAGCCTAAGTGTAGAAATAAGCAAATTACCGTCGTACTCTCAAACCGGGACACCCGCGGCTGCGGGGTCAGTTCCTACGAGTTACGTTGGTCCCGTGGGAGGTGTTGGTGCCACCCACGGGGCCGTTCGGGGGTTGTTTCGAGTTCTCACCCTCTAACGCCATGTTTTTAAGCCTAAGTGTGGAAATATGCAAATTACCGTCGTACTCTCAAACCGGGACACCCGCGGCTGCGGGGTCGGTTCCCACGAGTTACGTTGGTCCCGTGGGAGGTGTTGGTGCCACCCACGGGGCCGTTCGGGGGCTATTTTGAGGTGGTTTAGGGTTGCGAGGTTAATGGCTGTAACGAGGGGTTGGGGATGTACATCGGTTCGAGGATTTGGGGTAAAAGTGGTGCGGGTAAATGATAAGGGTGGGTGAAATGGGGTGGAAGGATGGAAATAGGAGGTCGGGTGGGGGTTTGAAGTAGGTATGAAACCCGTAAAAGGATGTGGATCATTTTGGGGGTCGGGTGGGTGAAATGAGGTGGACCCCTAAAAAGAATTAGCGGGATTGGGGGCTGTGTAGTGTAGGGGCTGAATTGGGCTAGGTTGAGGGACGGGAGTTTGTGGATGAGAGGTGTGAACGAGCTGGTTAGGGTCTGGGGCAGATCTGCCGGAATATGGGTATTTTCCGGGGACATGAAGGTAGGGGCTGCCATTGGAAGAAGGCCGGGGAGCTGCGAAGGGGTCGGAAGTGGTTGGGGGGATTTCGGGAGGCTGTCCTGGGTCAGATGCAGGCTGGGGGGTTATTTTTTTGGGCTCGGGAGGTGCGTCGGCAGGGGTAAGGTGGGCACAAGTTTCAGGCGATGGAGGGAGGGTGGGTGCGAAGGCGGTCAGGTCAGGGTGTTTGCATAGGGGGGCGGTTACGGCAGCAGGTGGGCTGGGGTGGGCAGCATATATATGCAGCAGTTGGCATATATATGCATATATATGCTGCATATATATGCATATATATGCAGCATATATATGCATATATATGCAGCACTGCATATATATGCATATATATGCACTGCATATATATGCAGCAGTTATATGGCTGCATATATATGCACTTCCTCCTTTTTCAGCAGTCCACACAAGCACACGCACGCACACACTCACACGCGCACACAAACACACGCACGCACGCACGCACGCAATCCCCACCTTTGCCATGCCCTGCATTTTACTCCCGAAAAAAATTATGTAATAGCCTCACATCCCATGTCAGAAAATTTTGGTAGAGGGGCTGCCAGGATAAAAATGGTATATACTGGATTAGTTGGGATACGGTAGTTTTTCCCAAGGTGGAGGGGGGGATGGGATTTAGAGATTTCAAAAGTTTTAACCGAGGTTTGCTTGCAAACATGTGCTGGAGAATTATGAAAAACCTTAATTCCTTGTGTTCTAAAATCCTCAAAAATATTTACTTCCCTAATTGTTTGTTCTTAGAAGCAAAAACGGGCCACAGACCATCTAAGGTGTGGAGCAGTCTTATGGAAGGCAATGATCTTCTTTAATCAGGTCTAAGATGGCGTATTGGAAATGGTGAGTGCGTGAACATCTGGGTGGACGTGTGAGTCCCCACAATTCCCAGCGGAAAAATCTCCTCCCGTAGGGCCAGGAGATGGAATCTATCAAACACATCTCGTTTCGATGCAAAGTGGCTTAAAAAATCTTGAGCTTGTGTGGACTGTTGAAAAAGGAGGAAGTGCTTCAAATTATTTTGGATTTTATCACCAATATGCACACACTCACACGCGCACACAAACACACGCACGCACGCACGCACACTCTCACTACATATATGCATATGCATATATGCATACATGCCGCGTCCCCTCCCCCCTTCCCCACTCACACACACACACACACACACACAAACACACACACACACACACACACGCACACGCACACACACACGCGCGCACCCCCTGCCCGTCCCCTCCCCCCTTCCCACTCACACGCGCGCACACACACAAACATGCACACACGCACACACGCGCCCCCTGCCCATCCCCTCCCCCTTTTCCCACTCACACGCGCACACACACAAACATGAGCACACGCACACACACAAGCCGGGAGCGCCGTGACTACACGGTCGGTTCCTACGACTTACATTGGTCCCGTGCGAGATGTTCGTGACTCTTGCGGGACCGTTTTGTGGGTGTTTTATGTTTTCACCGTTCGATGGCTATTTTAAAGCTGTTTTACGTGTTCAAAAGTTATCCAAACCCAAAATAATTAAAAAATTGAATCAATGCATATTTAACCTTAAAATAAAGTTCATCATAGGTCTATCCATTACCTGGATATTTTGTTACACCCAACGCCAATCAGAACCTTCTCTATGCCAGCAGCGATGCAATTTCAGATTATGTTTGATAGTAGTTCGACCCCAACATCAATGTATCCTATGACAGTGAAAAAATAATGAATTTTTTGCAAACAGTTATGTTCAATTAAAAAAATGGTAGAACCAAAAAATAGCGGGACATTACACTTAAAAGTAGATGAAATTCATAAATTAATGTAAAGTGCTAATACAATGTCAATATCATAATAGGATACAAATAAGATTGATGAGGATAAAATAATATTTTGATACTCAATCTTCCTCTAAATCAACTAAAAGATCCTTCAAATTAGGGTTGTCATCAAGAGCTGACTGGAACTCTTTTGGAGCCTTTAATGCGTCTACTTCAGTAGTCATACCCTTTGGTGCATGCACAACAATAGACCAATTGCCATCGTTTATGCACTTCGAGTAGAATACCTTCTTTACATTCTGAAAGGCACAAATAAAAGGCTCGTCGACTATGCGGTCTTTAGTCTTCAGCTTTGATAAATCTACCATAATAAGTTTGGAGTCGGGATCAACTTTGCAAGCATTCGTTGTATCCTCCACCTTTACCCAATCACAATAGAATACGGTTTCTGTGAAATCCAAGTAATCAAGTTCTAGGATTTGTTGAATTATCCCATAATAGGTTAGCACCGTATTCTTTGGATTTTTATCACTTTTGCTAGCGATACAGGTGGTCAAGGCAGAAATTGATATTCCACTGTTTTGCGTCAAAAGCTTTTCCTCATATGGATATGAAATGAAATCAAAACCGTTGGTGCGGAATTTCTTAAACTCTTTTGCACGAAAACTAGGACCTTTTGCTAGGCGTGAAAGTCTGGAAGAGACATCACCTCTTTTTAGAAGCTGCATTTATTAATGAATTTGTATTAGGGCATGTTTTTACCACACATGAATAAATAACCGCACACATAAGATGTGAAAAGTACCTTTTTTGACACCCATGCCCTAAAGTCAGTTGTCGTCCAATTTCTCCTTTGATTTTGGATAATTTCGTTCTCGTACTTCCTACCGAAAAATTATAGAGTTTAGATCATAAAATAAAAAATACATATAATCAAAGAAGAAGAATTCAGTAGATACTCACTCTCTCCAGTCTTGGACTTCATCTTGCGATTCGAAGACATGACGAGTTGCTTGCTCGTATTGTAGGTTTGTGAGTTTCACCTCTTTAGGGTTCCCAAACGATAATTCGTCCTCAAACTCGTCAGGTTCCTCTATCACTCGTTCTCCACGAGGATTAAACCTCCTCACCTCTTGTTCTGGCATATGTTCCCTAGCGTATAGCGATGATTCCACCGTTACGTATTCTTCAGCAATTGACCCTCCAATATACCGTGTATTCTTTACATAATCTTTGAAGGTTTTCATCAAGTGCTCAAAAGGATACATCCAACGATACCTCACGGGACCACATAATAAAGCTTCATCGCATAAATGCACAAGCAGGTGGATACTGATATCGAAGAATGACGGAGGAAAATATTTCTCTAACACACAAACTGCCTCGGCTAAAGTTGATTTCGCAGCTTTAATGTGTCTTCTGTTTACCACTTTTGCACAAAGTAGGGTAAAACACAAACTGATTTGCATAATTGCCCGACGGAGATCTTTGTGTTCAGAGAAGCAATGCCGAAATAACAACGGGATTAATTGGATGATTACGTGCCAGTCGTGAGACTTGCACTGTTTCAAGTCATTTGCTTGGTAGTTTACTACCCTACGTAAATTACCAGAATAACCGGTTGGAGTCTTCAAGTTGAACAACGTGTCTAAGAGGATCTTCTTCTCACTAGTAGTCAAAGTGAAAGCAGTGGGGGGGATAGAAATTCTTCCTGTCGTTGGATCATTTTTTAACCACAGTCTCTTCTTTATTTTCATATCTTGTAGATCTCGGCGGGCACGCTCTCCATCTTTGGAATGAGATCCACCCAGACATGTTCCTATCAAATGTTCTGCAACATTCTTCTCTGTGTGCATCACATCAATTATATGCCTTACACGATGATCTTTCCAATACGGCAAATCAAAAAATATTGATCGCCTGGACCATGGCTTCGCTTTACTAGGGTCGTTCGGATCCTCCCTAGCTTTACGCTTCAGGTTTACAAACTGGGGGTGTTTGCCTACATACCTATTCCCCGCAGTCGCAGCCACCGCCTTCTCCTCAATTTGCTGACCAGAAAGTCGACTAGGTGCCGTTCTTCGCTCGTGACCGACAGGCAAAAAGTTAGACTTGTCGTTCCTAAAAGGGTGACTGGTCGGCAGAAATCTACGATGACCCGTGTAACTCAACTTACCACTATGTTTTAACCAACAGGCTTCAGTTTCCTCCCCACATATGGGACATCCATAATAACCATGAACATTACAACCGGACAAGGTCCCATAAGCAGGAAGATCGTGGATCGCCCACATCACCATTGCTTTAAGTGTGAACTCTTCACCCTTATGAGAATCGAACGCCGTCACGCCTTTATCCCACAACTCTTTAAGTTCTTCGATTAATGGTGCTAAGAATATATCAATATCATCACTGGGAGCCTTAGGCCCGGGTATCAACAGAGATAACAATGTGAACTCCTTTCTCATGCATAACGTCGGAGGAAGACTTAAAGGCGCCATAAGAACTGGCCAATAACTCTGACTAGTACTTAAATTACCGAAAGGGTTAAACCCATCGGTTGAGATTGCAAGACGAACGTTGCGCGGTTCCTTTGCAAATTCATGGTGTTGTGCATTTGAAATTTGCCAGATGAGTGAATCAACCGGATGACGCATCAAATTCCCACCCACCTCGCATCGAGCATGCCATGTCATGGCCTCCGCTATCCACGGTACAGTAAAAAAACGTTTTAACCGTGGCCCAAGTGGAAAATACTTCAAAACCTTTTGTGGGACTTGCGAGCACTTGCGATTTTTTGCATGTTTGTCATTTCCATTCTCACAAACCATATATCTAGGCTCACTGCATACAGGACATTCATCCTTCTCTTCGTGCTCATTCCGGTACAATATGCAATCATACTTGCAAGCATGAATAGATTTGTATTTCAAACCTAAACCCTTCAAACTCTTCTTCATGGTAGGATAATTGTCTGGTAACATGTTCTCTTTTGGGAGAATTTCTTTAACCCACTTAAGAATTCCGGTTACGCTGTTTCCAGACAAACCAAATTGACTCTTCAAATTATGCAAACCAATCATTGCATATAATACCGAGTGATCTTCATCGCAATCTTTATACAACGGTCTAGCCGCATCTGCTTTCAACCGTATGTATTCCCGATCTCCTAGTAGTTCAGCATCAATTTGTTCATTTACTTGGTCATAATGCACATTATTTGTATCCATAGGTTGGTGGTTTTGTTGGTTGTGGAGTCCGTAAGCATCATCAATTAAGTCGGTCAATGGACGATGTGTTGGTGAATCATGTACCACTTCTACTTCTTGAGGTTCCGTTACACGGTCGGCTCTCGGTAATTCTTCTGGAACATAAGGTACAACTTTTTCACCATGGTATGTCCATATTATATAGTCTTGACAGATTCCCCACTTTAGTAAATGCAACTCAACAACTTCCAATGACTTATATTTTCCGTTAATACAATGAGTGCACGGACACGGAATCTTCTCACTTTTAAGATTTTTGGAAGCATATTTAACAAATTCATAAACGCCCTTTACATGATTAATTGATATCCGGTTAGTCTCTCCCATCCACTCTTTGTATTGTGGGAAATCCATGTAATAATCTTCAAATTTCAGTCCTGTGGTAATAGGTTAAAAAATATTATTACAACTGAAACAGAAAGAATATTCTTACGACTGAAACAAAGAAAATATCATTCCATACGAAACAAAACCAATATTCTTACAACTGAAACAAAACCAATATTCTTACAACTGAAGCAAAACCAATATTCTTACAACTAAAACAAAAAAAAATTATTACAACTGAAACGAAAGAAAATATTATTAAACCTTGGCCAACAGATAAAGTGGCCAAGTAATAAAAGATTTTGCATAATTCCTCAATTCCATCCCATCCCCGCTGTTAACGTACACAGGTACATCTCCGCAACCGTTGTATATTTCATCGACCATTATTTTAGCCTCACCCTTCTCCAAAGGTCGGCGATGTACTAGAGTCCCCCTTTCCCTGGAGATGAGTATGCACACGCCAACAAACCTCGAATTGCTCATGTCCTTGATATAGTACTCTTCGCCATAGTCACCGTGAGCTGTTGACGATGATCCGAGCCCCGTGATTGGAGGATGAGGCATTTGAGAGGGGAATGTTGGAGGGGAAGGATGTGTGAAATCTTGAGGAGGCATTGGGGGCCTATAACTTTCAATAAGATTCACAAGTTTCCCAATTTGATTGTTCAATAATCCCAGGGAATTTTTAAGGTCATGGACATCCCCATCGGTCTTCTGTTGGTGCTCCTTTTGGGATGAGATATAATTCTTGACCGAAGATAGCTCGTCCACAAGAGGTGCAATGTGTTGAAGTTTTGTTTTTGGCATATGTGATCCAACACCTCTCGTCCTCCCCCTTTTGTCCTTTCCAAAGGTCTTAGTCAGGGCATCATTTTCAAGGTCAAAGTCATCAGTAGGGCACGAATCTGATTGACTGCTGATGGCCTCTATTGATTCCAGTGTCTTAGCCAACTGCAGGGGGAATTTATTATCTTTGTCCCGTCGAGCATGAAGGAATAAGTTGGATCGATTTGGGTTTTTACCGGCATCTGGACCATCTTTTGTCCTACTCTCCCATTCATTCTTTAAATCCTCATATGATTTGGATCCCAGCCTATGGATATCAGTTTTTTGTGCCCTATTTTTTTTGTTTTGCTCCCTCTGGACCAACTTGTTTTCCTTCGCCTCATTCTCCAAAAACTTATTCCACTGATCCACCGGCATTTCAACATTGGGAGGCACTTTCTCTTTCAAAGCCAAAATATCGGAGCTCGCTACCTCTTTCGGGAAATGTTTCTTCCGAAGGTTTCTCCTGTATGTCCTCAATCCTTCAGCAACCCGAGATAGAACCTTATTCTTGGAACGGTCAGGAAATGAGAAATGCTTGCAAAGTTGGTTATATATGTCATCTTTGACAGATTGATCAACAAGGTTCCAATTATCTGGTCCACCGACTCCCACGTTCATTTTTCCCAGCGACAAACACCGGGCTTTAAAGTTCAGCACGTCACTCCTATCACCCATCGGGTTATTCCCGAGAAGGGAGAATCCAATAGGCTTCTTTTCATTTGAGCGGGAGGCATCATGAGTGTTGGATTGGGGCGTTAAAGCAACGGGAGTGCCGGATTGGGGTGTAGGAGCACTTGGGGTTGGACTTGGTGAGGAGTGAACCATTGGTGGAGTTGTGAATTGCTCAGCCATTGGTGTTGAGAATTCGGGTTCTGCAGAAGATGGTGAACCTCGTTGTGGTGTCACATCGGCACTTGGTACCCTAGGGTTGTTTCCTCTCGACATTATCTACAAAAATTAAAAAATATGAGTGACTAAATAATTATAGTAATATGAAATTATAACTAATTAATCAAGCTTAATTAGTTTTAGATATATAAATAGATAGATAGATACCTTTTCAAAGTAAGACTTTAGAATAAGTTCAATGTGTCTGATCTCCATCCATTCGGTATTAGTTTTTAAGAACCTATAAATTTTTGCACGTGGCCAACTAGAAGGAAGGGTATCTATGATTGATGTGTAGATGTCAGTGACATGAACTCGGAATCCCCTATTTCTCAACTTGTTGGCAAGATTCAATTTTACGTGCATGTGGCGCGAGACATCACAGTCTATGTCAATGCTCTCTGTACGCAGTTGTATCCATAACGGGTGGATTTTTTTTTCCGCCTTCTCCAACAACGTAACCAAGGTCAGGGCTATGTCGGGATTATGTGTGTGAAATATATTTTGTATAACGTCATCCCAGTTTTCTGGTAGAGAAAATAGAATACGATCGAACAAGTAATCTTGCTGGATATCAAATCCATGATTTATAAGGTAGTTAAATTGTTCGATCTTTTTATTTCCGTACCTATAAATAGGAGTACCCTCTATATGACGCACGCTAATAAAAGAGTTATGTGTGCGGTCTAATTGCAACCTGTCCCACTCTTGTTGACAGTATTTATCACCGTGCCTCATTTTTCCTGAGAAAAGTAGTATCCAACAAATTTTATAACATATACATTTATCGACACTAGTATCAATTCAATAAATTCAACATAGTATCCAACACGACATGCATATAACCCCCAATATAGTATGATGGCACGCATATAACCCCCTATAAAATCCCACGAGGTAGATGTAATTTTTTTTTTTACTTATTAAGAATCCATTTAATAATATTTTGTCAAAAAAAATATAATGTCTAGGGTTATATTTTGAATAATATTTTGTCAAAAAAAAAATCCCAATACAATGTCTAGGGTTTATTGAAATAAAATGTCTAGGGTTTATTGAAATAAAATACAATTTGTTTGTAGTTACACACATAAACACACATACACACATACATATAAACATAAATCTATACATACACACACATATATACAAATCTATACATACACACACACACATATAAACATAAATCTATACATACACACACATATATACAAATCTATACATACACACACATAAATCTATACATACACACACATATACACACATATACTAACACAATGAGAATCGAAATGCACGAGAATCGAAATGAGGGATGGAAATCGTACAAATAAACACACAATACCTTTCTGAGCCGAAATCTCAAGGATGGAAATCGCACAAATCGCCTAGGGCTTTAGACACTGACCTCGATCGACAGAAATGAAATGAGGGAGGCGCGATTCTTTTTTTTAAGGACTGAACCTGGTCACGGCCAACCACCGTGACCCACCATGTGCGACCCTTAAATGAAACTCAACTGCTGCTCGATTGAACCTCGTCACGGCCCAGAGCCGTGACCCCCAGTGCGCAACCTGCAAACCATCACCACCACTGCTCGAATGAGGGATGGTCACGGTCTAAAGCCGTGACCCATACAAGGAAATGGTCACGGCCCTCAGCCGTGACCCGTGACCCCCATTGCGCAACCTGCAAACCATCACCACCACTGCTCGAATGAAGGATGGTCACGGCCTAAAGCCGTGACCCATACCCAGAAATGGTCAGGGTCTTCGGCCGTGACCCTAAATGTGTGTGTTATTTACTTCGTCGTGCCTTTGGTCATGGACTTGGGCCGTGACCCCATCCGCGACCAGTTTGGAGGGAATTTTGGCGCGAATTTGGCGCCAAGATGGTCACGGCCTGGTCACGGCTCAAGTCCGTGACCCACAGTGGTCAGGGACTTGGGCCGTGACCACTTTCAAAGCATCCATGGTCTAGTGTGATAATAAATATGGTCACGCCCAAAACAGCCTTGGTCATGGCCCAAGTCCGCGACCAACGGGTCGCGGACTTGGGCCGTGACCAACTCGGCGTGACCATTCGCAGGATTTGGTGTAGTGTACAAATCTCCCCCTGTGACTATTCTAAGACAAAACCAATAGTTAAATGCCTAATCCGGGACGTCAAGACGTATGACGCCTAAATCTCATCCCATAAACCCAAAAAATAAAAATACCGGATAAGACAATAAATGATTGTCTGACAAGCATGAACTGTCTCTGAATGTCTGAATTTGATGTAGTCTTGAAATCTAGAATCTCTTTAAGAAAACCTAAACATCTGAAATAAACAAATATACAGTGAAAAATGGAGGAACAAATGACATAAACCATTATGAGAAAAATAAGAAAACATTTGTTATGTGAGAAAAACATGATATCAATTTGTAAACAACAATGAAATCAGGATACTAAGCTCATCACACAAAATCTCCCCCTACATTACATACATCTCTCCCCCTTTGTTTCTTGAATAGACAACCCGGTGAAAAGAACAACATATCTAGAATCAATGAAATATATCAAGATAAACATGAAACAACCTGTTAATAATGATGAACAATATCAAATCCATATCTAGAAAACAACAATCACACAAATGATTAATTAATTTATGGAGGTGTGACTAAACAATCCAATGTAGTAAAATATAAAATCTATAAAAGTAAACTACATAAAGAAAAATATAAGTAACCCAACAGTACCAAAATATATAACCACAAGAATCAGGGTACTGAACCATAATGAAATAGAATTCTAGGGTGGTCGTTCGAACGAACTAGCCCTGTCGTTTAAACAACATGGGCATATCGTTCTAAGTCTTCACACGACACTGAGTTGTCGATAGAATACGAAAACTAAAATCCCGTAGTCAATGTAGAAAATCATACAGTTTTACCCAGTGAAAAAACAGATTGGAAGGGGCAGAAAACTGTAAAACAATATCAAAATAGTAGTGAAAATAGCAAAAACAACATGAGTTACATGCTAACATAGTACCGATGTGCTCAAATATGAACATGGAATGTATGGGCATGAAGTACAACAAATAAATCACAATTCCAACACATCGAAATGATCAAGAAGCTCTAATTGATAACTATAAATCATCGAACTTTATTTCATCCATATGTGACAATCATAGCGTGAGCTTAATGAACTAAACAAACAACATGCACACAAATCTAGAATTTAGATGATTCTACAAACAATAGCATCATCATATGATTTTTAAACGTTAGGATTTGTGGTCCAAGCCCGTTTAATTTTTATCCACCCAAACTCCCTCAAATATATCATATTTTTCTTTTTGAATGAATATAAACAAATTTGGCCTATTTTTTGCATATAATTATTTTTATTGCCTTTTAATTTTTTCGAGCTCTTTTAAAAGGTGGTTTTCACGATGACTCAATTTTACACTCTCGCATCCCTTTCCCAAGAACACTCATCATTTTTTTCCAATACAATCCTCGTGGAAAAGAGTTCTTACATGCACACATCCTCCTTAATTCTACATATGCATAAATGACAATATTGAGACAAGAATGTCTCACCAAGCTGTGTGCAAAGATGACATATAAAAAAAGTCGAATCAAAAAGAAAATCAACTTCGAAACACCCCCATAATACAATTGTTAAGATGATTCTAATTATAAATAATTATGACCAAATGTCCTAGCCACATGGATAATGGAAGAAAGGGAGGGTCCAACCACACCAACATGCCATGTCAAACATATAAACTCGAAAACAAATACAAACCGAAAATATTTTTGTATTTTTCTCAAAAATAATTAAACCAAAAATCTTTTTTTATTTTTCTAAAAAATATTTAAACCAAAAATCTTTTTTAATTATTCAAAAAAATTTATTAAGACTTAATAGATGAAAAATATAATACAAAATGATACACATGGTAAAACAATCATCATTTAGATTTAGCATGTGAAGAATCACGTGAAACTAGATGAGAACCATGAAGTTTTAATCCTAAAACTAGTAAGTCTGATTTCCTAACCCAAGTACTTGTGACATAACCAAAAAGGAAATTGGGAACCAAAACAAATTTATTCCTAAACTTCATATGAGCATTCCTGCGGTCATAGCAAAAACGTTTAAGGAGACCTCCCCTACCATAATGAGAACAAGTGTAAACACGACGGGAACGATTACCAAAATATCGACCTCTCCACACGTTCTTTGTGGGATCTCTCACACGATTGGTAATGGAAACACTATCGTCGTGGCCTATACCAAACCTATCTCTCTTGACTTGGACAATGCCTAACATCCTATCTAACTTTTTCAACCAACATTCCATGTCAAACTTAACCTTACTCGATTCTTTTAACTTCTCCTCCAACTCACAAATACTAGACTCAAGCACCTCTTTTTTCAATGCCTCCATCATACCACGAAGGTTATCTCTCTATTTCTCCACATATTTTAGGTTATCCCTAACCTCTCTATCCCATGCCCTAAGATCCTAAATCAACACATTATTATTTTCTATGGGATGAACATTCAACCAATCTTTTAATTTAGAGTTACCCTTTTCACCTTCACCGCCTCGGCATACAATTCATTAAATGCAACTTGCAACTCTTTCACATCAATCTCCTCCTCATCACTCTCATCACCCTCACACACTCGATATGCACTCTCAACGGCCTCGGAAGTGCCATGCACATGAGAATATTCGTGGTAAGATTTATTATCATTTCTCATATGGCATGCCAAGAAAGAAAGAAACTTTCTCTCTTTGGGGGAACTATCTCCCTCTTTCGGTTCACTATCACTTAAGAAGGCACTATAAGCTATCAATTTTTTCCCTATTTCTTAACTCTAGTGGGACACTCGGCAACCTTGTGACCATACCCCTCACACCTAAACACCTATCCAACTCAACCCTATTAAATTTCTTGCTATTATGTTTAGAGGTGGACTCAACCTTGTTGTTCTTGAATTTCTCAAACTTTTTGGCATCTTTCGATTGGTTTTGAAGTTTAAGCAACTTTTTGAACTTCTTTGCCAACAAGGCGACATCCTCAAAATTATAATCAGAATCCTAATTCAGAAATTTAATTTCCTCCGTCGGGGATTTCAAAGCAATGCCCTTTTCTTTCTTTTGCACTTGCTTGGAGGTAAACATATTGAGTTCATAGGTTTGAAAGTCACCTACAATCTCTTCAAGTTTCGTCGAATCAAACATACCTAGGAAATTTAAAGCACACATTTGTATCAAACATGATGGGCGAAGATCTCAAAATTTTCTTTATCACAAGATTATCGAGAATATTTTCTCCTAATTTAAATTAAAATTTGAAAATATTAGACAACCTATCATAAAACTCATGAAATGACTCACTATCTAACATCTTAGTCATCTCAAACTATGTAGTGAGGTTTTGTAACATAGACGCCCTAACTATGTTAGTTCCCTCCTGAGTAATTGCAAGTGTATCCCAAGCCTCTTTTGAAGTTTCACAAGTCATAATTATATTATACTCTTCATGTGTGACATGTGAGGAAATAACGCAAAGACCCTTAGAGTTATAAAGTGCATGCCTATGTTCGGCCTTGGTCCATGACTCAGTGGGTTTCACACTAGTGATCTCACATTCTCGTGTGACATTTCGAGACCAATCGGTATAGCATGTTACAAGAAGACCATGTGTCCTGGGGTCTTCACTTGAGAATATTTTAAATATCAAGATTTTATAGAACATTAGTTACCAGCATTACACTATGTTAAGAGCTATTCGGCCTGAGGATGTGATCGGTCGTATATGATTAAGTGTTGATACCTAAGGTGACTCTAGGTTAGCGTAAGAGTCTTTTGGGGAATATTGAATGAGTGGAAGAATATGATATATTAACTTGCAATCGTTGATGTGAATGATTAGAAGTGTTGAGGTTGTGCCAGCCTCGTCTCGGCGTGATCCACATTGTTCAAAAAAATGTAGATTATGAACCCTAATGTAGAAATGACCCATCTTAATGAATTCATTATTAATATTACCATATTTTATGAGTATCGATCATCTCAATGTTTATTTAGGTAAACATGTTTGCTATGCTTGAGTTTTTATAATAAGGCCTCGAGGTTATCGTGATTAGAATAGGAATGATGGTTCATGAAATCGAGGTCCTTGGGTTTAGACCTTAGTGTTAACGATGCTTGGGATTGGGAACCGATCATTGGTGAGTAGATAATAGGTTGTGATGAACCAAAAATTCCAAGGACGAAATTCCCTAAGGAGGGACGATTGTAATATCCTGCACCATTAAATAAATAAATTAAATATATTTTATATGAGGAGGAACAAAATAAAATTCATTGGAAAGTGTGGGTGACAAATTGGATTAATTAAGGAGGATTTCTGAATTCTGAAAATATTGGTTGTTAACTAATTAAATTATGTATGTATTTTTTAATGTTGGAAATGAGTTGGTGTTTAAAATACAGATGTGGAATAAAATGATAACAAAATGAATGCGACTAAGTTCCTTATACCACTACCTTCAGACTAATTAAGAAAGAAGGAAATCAATGGCCTAAACAAAGATAATGATGAAAGTTAAACTTTTGGGGTCTTAGGAGAGGGAATGCCTGTTGCTTGAAGGATCAAGATCGTCGTACGAACTACGGAGACTATCGCTCGAGTGACTAGGCCCATCACTCAAATGACTAGAGCTTAGTCAGTCGCCTCTTTGCGCGGCCAGCATTGAATTGGGTGGTTACATTTGTTGTCAACTCTTGGGTCTTCGATACACGATTAACGCAGAAGGCGTGTATATGTATTAGTATTATGGGCTTTGCCTTTGGGAGAAAGAAATAAACATGGGATGTGAAGTTTTTGTATGTTATAATTCATTGTCACAATTAGAATAATAGATCAGAATTGGACGATTGAGATTAAACCGAAGGGTTGATAGAGGTGGTAGGGTTTTGTGACATGGATTTGTATATATGAGTAAGGGGCGTGGGGTTGGAACCCCACTACCAAAAAAATAAAACCCTCAACTAATTCTCTCTCACTTGATATGTTATCCCCATTTCTTTGCCCTAGTGTAACAGTTTCACCCACACAAAAGAAATCTTTTTTCCCACTGATAAAAATACAGAACCACGAGACAAAGGGGGCATTACTGGGTGATTTTAATGGGTACTGAGAGGGTTTATTCTTGGAGGTTCAAAATAATGTTTTGATGGAGTTTCTTGAGATTCCTTGGAGATTCCATGAAGGACTATTTGGCGGGGCTTTTGTGACTCCCTTTCAAGCCACCTTTGGAGTTGGGACCTTTGGAGGTGAGGGAGTCACCCATCTTCACCACGACCACCACTTTGGAGCTATTTAGGTGGGATAATCTACTCTTATGTTGACAGATTATTTGCTAAATAGTGTAGTCCTCTTGCAGTGTATGATTCAGAGTAGTATTATCATGAAACAATGTTAGGTTTCTTAGTAATTTGAAAATAGACACTTTTATCGAGTAAAAATGAGTAGAAAATATTATTTGTGTATATTTCCCGTTAAATCTGAAAGTGAAGATTTTTATGGAATTAAAATGTGTGGAAAATATTATTTGTGTATATTTCCTACTAAATCTGAAAATAGGCACTTTTATGGAATAAAATTGTGTAGGAAAATATAGTTGGTGTGTATCTTCTATTAAATCTGAAAAGAGGTACTTTTATGGAATAAAAATGTGTAGGAAATATTGTTGGTGTCTATCTTCTATTAAAACTCAAAATGGACATTTCATGGAATAAAATGTGTTACCATATTATTCGAATGTGCTTTCTAGTTGTAGAAGGGTGTCTACCTATAAAAAAAAGTAAATAAAATAAAAATATTTTTTTTATTAATGACATTCGAGAGGTGCCCCGCAAGGGCCACCGTCGCAGAAGTCCAAGATTGAGAAGTGCCACTGCAAGGGTCACTACAGCAATGACATTCGAGAGGTGCCCCGCAAGGGCCACCGCCGCAGAAGTCCAAGATTGAGAAGTGCCACTGCAAGGGTCACTGCCATTGCAAGGGTCACTGCAGCAATGACATTCGAGAGGTTCCCCGCAAGGGCCACTGCAGAAGACCAAGATTTAGAAGTGCCACCGCAAGGATCACTGCCACTGCAAGGGTCACTGTAGCAATGACATTCGAGAGGTGCCCCACAAGGGCCACTACCGCAGAAGTCCAAGATTGAGAAGTTCCACTGCAAGGGTCACTGCCACTGCAAGGGTCACTGCAGCAATGACATTCGAGAGGTGCCCCGCAAGGGCCACCACAGAATTCCAAGATTGAGAAGTGCCACTACAAAGGTCACTGCCACTGCAAGGGTCACTGCAACAATGACATTCGAGAGGTGCCTCGCAAGGGCCACCGCCGCAGAAGTCTAAGATTCAGAAGTGCCACTGCAAGGGTCACTGCCACTGCAAAGGTCACTGCAGCAATGATATTTGAGAGGTGCCCCGCAAGGGCCACCGTAAAAGTCCAAGGTTAAGAAGTGCCACTGCAAGGGTCACTGCCACTGCAAGGGTCACTGCTGCAATGACATTCGAGAGATGCCCTGCAAGGGCAATCATAGAAGTCCAAGATTGAGAAGTGCCAATGCAAGGGTCACTGCCACTGTAAAGGTCACTGTAGCAATGACATTCGAGAGGTGCCCCGTAAGGGGCACCGCCGCAGAAGTCCAAGATTGAGAAGTGCCACTACAAGGGTCACTGCCACTGTAAGGGTCACTGCAGCAATGACATTCGAGAGGTGCCCCGCAAGGGCCACCACAGAATTCCAAGATTGAGAAGTACCACTACAAAGGTCACTGCCACTGCAAGGGTCACTGCAACAATGACATTCGAGAGGTGCCCCGCAAGGGCCACCGCCGCACAAGTCCAAGATTCAGAAGTGCCACTGCAAGGGTCACTGCCACTGCAAAGGTCACTGCAGCAATGATATTTGAGAGGTGCCCCGCAAGGGCCACCGTAAAAGTCCAAGGTTAAGAAGTGCCACTGCAAGGGTCACTGCCACTGCAAGGGTCACTGCTGCAATGACATTCGAGAGATGCCCCGCAAGGGCAATCATAGAAGTCCAAGATTGAGAAGTGCCAATGCAAGGGTCACTGCCACTATAAAGGTCACTGCAGCAATGACATTCGAGAGGTGCCCCGTAAGGGGCACCGCCACAGAAGTCCAAGATGGAGAAGTGCCACTACAAGGTTCATTGCCAGTGTAAGGGTCACTGCAGCAATGACATTCAAGAGGTGCCCCGCAAGTGCCACTGCAGAAGTCCAAGATTGAGAAGTGCCACTGCAAGGGTCACTGCCACTGCATGGGTCACTACAGCAATGACATTCTATAGGTGCCCCACAAGGGCCACCGCCGCAGAAGTCCAAGATTGAGAAGTTCCACTATAAGGGTCACTGCCACTGCAAAGATCACTGCAGCAATGACATTCAAGAGGTGCCCCGTAAGGGCCACCTTAGAAGTTCAAGATTGAGAAGTTCCACCGCAAGGGTTCCAACATAAACTTATATTGAGAAGGAACCCACCCAAGGTGGCCAGGATGAGGGAGTGGCTAACAAGAGCAACTCCTCATCATGAAACATCATTCTTCAAAAGAACAATGTTATTAACACTTTGCTTTCTTGTACAGGTTGCCTAGTTGAGCAAGCAGGGCCCAAGAAGGCTAGTTGGGACCTCCTGGGAGTTTTGGCTTGGCGGATGAGGGACAAAGTATGTCGATCAAGCTCAACCACTTAGCAATATAGGATTGAGAGAGTACTAGTAGGAAGACCCAGAAGTCACTCAAGATCACACACACTTCACACTTGGTCACAAGTGAAGTGAGCAGCCAAAGAGCTGGCTACTCACAAGGAATAAACTCTTTATAAGAATGCTTGACTTTTACAGAATAGGGGGTCCTCGAGGTCCCTCTCAAGAAAAAACAATAATTTTAGAAGAGAGGGGTCCCTAAGGCCTCCTCTCTCAAGATTTGCAAAATTGCACCACAAAGTTACCGTTTCAAAAGATAATTACCAAATCTGATATCTTGTCTTCATTAGGAGACATATGTGCTTTTTGACTTTGGTCGACGCCAGGTGGCACCTGCAGGAGGGGACAGGCAGGGCTACCAGTAGGTAGGGACAAATGGTACACTTCAGACATTGTTCCCCACCAACCCTCTCAATTTTGGGGCCCAAAATTGCCAACTCAACCCTAATGCCATAGTATAAATAGACCTATGGGCAAGGTTAATAGGGGACAATTGAAATTGCACTGTTACTCTGCTAAAATCTCACCAGACCTACCTAGTATTCTCTCCCTGCTCATTCTCTTAGTGCTGAGTGCCTTGTTCCTTCTCTCCCCACTGACAACCATAATTCTTAGGTATTTCCCTTGAGAAAATTACTATTTTTGATGTGAGGGTTCATCTTCTTGCAAGAGTGAGTTGAAGCTTGAGTTCCATTTTTACCAGATGGATATGTTTTCTTGAGAAGTTGCACCAGAAGACCTTGAAGACCTTGCAGGCAGTGCCCATTGGAGTGGGTCACGCCTCACCCTTTCCAGTTATTCATAGACCCCAGTCTCACTACCCTCCTACATTTGGTGACTCTGCTGGGGAGGTATTCTTGATTTAATGGACAAAGAATGTTTTAATGTCTCTAAGCAGTTGGTTTTTTAGGACACTCCGTCTGGTAATGGAACTCACAGTGACCAGACTACTCAGGAAGAAGTGGTGATGATCGGAGCCAAGGTGCCTGCGCCTCAGGGAGGGCAAACCAGTTCTCCAACAGTGGCTCCAATGGCAGGTATGAATCTTATGGAAATGTTTTTTGACTTTTTGAAGAAAAATAACATGGACCTATCAAGCTTGGGTTAAGGTTGTGTGACACCTGTTGATGCCCCTTCTGGAGGGGTATCCACCCCTATTACGATTCCGACAGAGACGATTCCGTCTCGAAAGGTGGCATCGGATCAGGCTCTGGCGCCAACAGGTTCGCCAGCTGCTAAAAGCATGTGTTTGGAGGAGTCACCCTCTAAGGCTGTTACTATGGAGGAAGTGAGGAAGCTCCTCTGCTCCTCTCAGAGGGAGGGTTCCCACCTATACGAGGAGTTACAAGACCCCTATCCGCCGGAAGTAAGTGAGAAGCCATACCCTGAGGGGTATATTCCACCAAAATTTATCAAGTTCGGCGGTAGGGGAGAACCCTAGAGAACACGTGAAGAGATTTGTTGAGTACCTGGGAATACATACTGGCGACAAGAACCTGAGGTTGAGGGAGTTCTTTAAGACCCTCACTAGGAAGGCTTATACATGGTATTCCCACTTGGTGCCTAATAGCGTCCCTACTTGGGAAGAGATGCACAGGCAGTTCCTCTAGAAGTTCTTTGTAGTGGAGGATGAATTTACATTGAGGCACCTAGCACAAGAGGTCCAGAGGCCAGGAGAAGAGTTGATGCACTACATCAAGCGATTTCGTGAGAGGGCCTTGGAAGTCTACGACGACGTGGCAGAGGCCAGGTTACTGCAGATATGTGTGGAAGGGCTCTTGAAAGAGTACAAGATGGACTTGATCAACAAAACTAGAGATGGAACTTTTAGAGAATTCACCAGGGCTGCTAGGAACATAGCTATAATAATATCTCATTGGGCTACTTAGAGAGTTCACTGATGTATTTGCGTGGAAGTACACAGAGATGCCGGGAATAGATGCAGAAGTGAGCTCCCATAGATTGAACATCCTTCCCAATGCCCTTCTGATGAGACAAGCCACACGTACATACAAAGCAGACCTTGACTTGAAGATAAAAGCTGAGGTAGGCTTCATCAAGCCTATTCAGCAACCCATATGTCTTTCCAGCATAGTGCCAGTGGAGAAAAAAGACAAAAGACAAATCATAATCTGTGTAGATTTTCGTGACTTGAATAGGGCATGTCCTAAGGATGAATTCCCACTACCAAGTATAGACGGCTTAGTGGATGCCACTGTGGGACATGAGATGTATATATTCATGGATGGGTATGTTGGGTACAGCCAGATTAAAATGGACCCTACCGACGCGGAGTAGACTGTCTTCTGCACACCATTGGGGAACTTCCACTATACAGTCATGCCCTTTGGATTGAAGAATGTTGGGGCCACATACTAACGGACCATGATGGAATTTTTTCACGACCTATTTCATGATATACTAAAATTCTATGTGGATGACCTGGTGGTGAAATCTAAGAAAGAAAGCAAGCATATACGGGATCTTAGGAGAGAATTCAAAAGGTGCCGCCGGTATAAGATGAGGATGAACCCCTCCAAGTGTTCCTTTGGGATTACTGCGGGGAAATTCTTAGGTTTTGTTGAGAATAAATAAGGGTTGCAAGTGGATGCAGAGAAGATGAAAGCCATTGTGATGATGCAACCGCCCAAGAGTCAGAGGCAACTTAAGAGCTTCCTGGGAAAGGTATCCTACCTGCGGAGGTTTATACCTGCGTTGGCAGAAGTAACTCACCCGTTCGCACCCCTACTAAAAGACAAAGCCAAATGGGTTTGGGGAGATAGACAGGAGAAAGCGTTTGATAATATTAAAGAAATCCTAGCCTCTCCTTCCAAAATGATTCCCCCCAAAGCCAGAGAACAACTGCTGCTCTACCTCACTTCTACAGAGAGATCGATAGGGGCCCTTTTCGCGCAAGAGAAAGAAGAAGTGGAAAAGCTGGTCTACTACCTATCAAGAGTAATCTCGGGAACAGAATTGAGGTACACCAGCATTGAGAGACACTACCTGGCATTGGTATTTGTGTCCCAGAAGTTGAGACACTATCTTCTAGCTTTCACAGTTCATATAGTCACCAAGTGTGATCCCATCAAGTACCTCCTCGCGCGGACTATACTCGTAGGACGAGCAGCAAGGTGGTTTTTTATCTTGTTAGAATATGATCTAAAATGTGTAGTGCCCAAGGCCATTAAAAGCTAAGCAACAGCAGATCTTCTTGCCCACTTGCCAAGTGGAGTTTTCGAACCACCTAGTGAAGAGCTACCCGGAGAGAGCTTTCAAGCATGCATGGCGGAAGAGGTGAAGAAGTGGTCTATGGAGTTTAATTGTTCCAGCGCTCAAGGAACAGGTGGAGATGGCATCATACTGTCAGATGGGAAAGAGAAGATCACTCTCTCCTTCAAGTTATATTTCAAGTGCTCAAATAATGAAGCTGAGTACGAAGCCCTCATTATATGGATGTTGGAAGCTCTTAGAAGAGGGGTTAGGGTATTGTGTATACGAGGGGACTCCAACTTGGTAGTGAGGCAGGTCAGTGGGGAGTTTTCCCTTAAGCACGCCAACTTAGCGCCCTACATACACATCATCCAAAGGCTGCTGGGACAGTTCTTGGAAGTGACTGTGGAGAGGCAGGCACGAATGATGAACAGTCACCATGACGCGCTCGACACCATAGCAAAAAAGTTAGACATGGAGGAGTCAGAAGAAACCATCACAGTGCGGCGGAGAACAGTACCCACTACTGTAAAATCTTTATTCCCAAGTAACGAGCCTGAGGATTGGAGGCGTCTAGTGGAAAAGCAGCTTGAAACTAGAGAAGGGGCAATGAAGATGTTGGAGTTAGCCAACTATTATGTGCTTCAAGGAACTCTCTACTTCAAGAGTTTCGGAGGGTTTCTAACAAGGTGCGTCGGTGAGCAAGAAGCCAAGGAAAGGTTAATAGAAACGCACCAAAAGCATTACGGAGATACCGACATTCCCCTCTATAGATGACTGCAGCTAAGTGGGTACTATTGGCCTACCATGAGCGCAGAGGCGACCCGTTTGCAACAAAGCTCTTTAAAGTGCCAAACTAATTTTGACCAGTGAGCGGAGGCTAACTTTTTGGAAGCCTTCGAAGATTGGAGACAGCCATATATAGCATACTTGAAAGATGGGGAGCTTCCCGTAGAGAGAGCGGATGAAATTTATCGTAGAAAAAGAATAGTTCATTTCTACTTAGTTGAAGGAGAGTTATACAGGAAGTGATACAATGAGAAGGCATTAAGATGTGTAGTCAAAGAAGACGCGGAGAGAGTGATGAAAGAAGCTCATGAGCCCTCCCATATGGGGGGCGCCAAACTATATGACCAACTAATGACGCTGGGATACTACTGGCCGACCATGGAGGCTGACTCCATTGGGTATGTGAAGAAGTGTATAGCATGTCAAGTGCATGGGAACATGGTACATGCTCCCTCTGTCAGTCTGCAAATCTTGGCAGCTCCTTATCCCTTCCATACATGGGCGTTTGACTTGGTGGGAAAGATCGCCCCGGCATCTCACGGCAAGGCTTTTATCATTGTGGCTACGGAATTGTACACCAAATGGGTGGAAGCCATTCCTCTAAGGAGACTCACCGCCCAAGTGGTAACCCAATTTATAAAGGAGTATATCATATGCAGGTTTGGTATACCCAAGGTGATCTTAATGGATAATGGGAAGCAATTCGTATGCAAGGAGATGGCCCTCCTCATAGACAAATATAAAATTATGCATAATAGCTCAACCATCTCCTACCCCAAGGGCAAAGGCTACCAATAAGACCCTGATAAACATTTTGAAGAAAATGTTGGAGGACATGCCGGGGGCGTGGGATGAGAAGTTACCTATGGTGTTATGGGCTTATCGTACTTCGAAAAGAAAACCGACAGGGTTTACTCCATTCTCTTTGGTATACGGGACCGAAGCTGTCCTACCAGTGAAGTTAGCGGTACCTTCAGCCAGAATTTCTCATAGCAATGGGCTCATCCCTGACCCAAGGCATGTGCAGCTGGAGGCACTGGACGAACATAGGGACAAGGCGAGAGAGAATTTCAAAGTCTACACTCAGTAACTATCCAGGGCCTACGAGAACTTAGTTAAGCCTAGAGAGTTCCAGGTGGGAGATTTAGTCCTACGAGCATCAACTCACCATTTTCGTAGCATGTCGGCGTCAAAATTCAAACCTAACTGGGAAGGGCCCTTTGTTGTCAGAGGAGTGGGGAAGTTGGGCTACTGCCAAATATCAGAACTAGAGAGTGATTGCCTCCAGTCCATCAACTGCAAGTGGCTGAAGAGGTACTATGCTTAGTAACAGCTACAAAGTTTTGTTTGTGTCTTGCATGTCTGTAATGGGTTTTCAAAATTACTCCTATACCGGAAAAGTTTTTTTTTTTTTTTGTAACTTCTTTTGAGCAATACCACATTGTAAACAGCACACAAAAGTAAAGAAATGAAATAGCAACACTTCTGGTCATTATTGATGCTTGATTTGTTTACTCATCTATATATATATATATATATATATATATATATATACTTACTACTAAGTTAGAAGAGAGTACACAAAAACCAGGAACTTTGCTCACTACACTTGGGAGGTAAATCTACCCTAAGAGAAAGTATACCGAGCAAAGTCCCCCAGACATAAATTAGGAGAAAATATAGAGGACTGTCAAATTTTTCCTCTTTAATATTTTAAAGAACAGTGAAACTCTTAAAGAGAATATAGAGCAAGGACCCCAAAAACTAGGGGCTAGCTAATTCAAATAGTTTTCAATAAAACCAAACTTTCTGGAAAGGGACAGGGGTCACCCCCCCCCCCCTCTCCAACCTGGACTTTACGAATGGGAATGGTAATATGCAGGAATACCCCCACAGACAGGAGGGGCAATCCAAGACAGTAACATGCAAATACCTCACAGCTACAAGAGGTGCATTTCCAGAAAAATATATACAATATATATATACATAATTTTTCATATTAATGCAAGTACCCCGCAGCATATGGGGCAGCCATCAGTAGACTAAATGCTCACAGAAATTAGAGCAAGTCATATAAAACAAACACCCACAGTATAAAGGGAGAACAAGAGAAAAGAAAAGTGCAGGAGAAAAGAAGTGTCTCATCCATGAAGGATCAGTGATGTACACATAACATTTTGATCATTACAAAATAAGAAGTAGTCTATCCGCTAGAAATGATAAGAAATAAATCGTCACGAGTGATGGCGTCGGCATACGACGGACCAGCCTCCCGCAGAAACTCTTCCTCCAACCTGATGAATTTAGCCTTGTCCTCCTCATCGCCATACTCGAGTCTGCCAAGCTTCACCTGCATTAATGCGATCTGATTCTGTATTCTCGTGGCCTCAGCCTGCCGCTGCTCAACTCTAGACTGTCGTGAAGTGTGAAATCTCACCATCTTATAGAAATAACACTCAAAAAGGGGCAAACTCCCGTATCAAGCCAATCTAAATGGAAATGAACATGGCTGGCAAGAGCTTTCAGGTTGAAGGACGTGAGACTGTCAATCTGAAGTATACTCTGAGAAGTGAATGTCTCGGGATGGTTCTCTAAGATGAGATCCAAGAGCTCACGATCATGTGTCCTAAATCTTCCTAGTAACTCCTCATGCCATAGTCTACCCGCAATAGTCGTAGCATCCTCTACTTCACCATCACCGTCTGAGTGGAAAGGTCCTACCTCAGAAGGAAGAAAAGAAGACTCTTCTCCGGAATCACCGTCACCGACCAGGGGAGTGGCCTCAGAACTATGATCTCTCTCCACAGCCATCCCACCGCCAGACTCCACAGTCATCGAAGTACTCTTATGCACCTGGAAACAATGAGACAAAGTTGAAATGAGAACGCTTGCACAATATACGCAAGAAGAAAAGAGGGGAATAGTAAAAAGAGGGGCTATGCTAGTTTAATACCTCTCTCGCAGTGGTACCACTGCCAGACTCCACAGTCATCGAAGTACTCTCAGGCACCTGGAAACAATGAGACAAAGGTGAAATGAGAACGCTTGCAAAGTATAAGCAAGAAGAAAAGAGGGGAATAGTAAAAAGAGGGGGTATGATAGTATAATACCTATCTCGCAGTGGTCCCACTGCCAGACTCCACAGTCATCGGAGTACTCTCATACACCTGGAAATAATGAGACAAAGGTGAAATGAGAACACTTGCACAGTATACGTAAGAAGAAAAGAGGGGAATAGTAAAAAGAGGTGGTATGCTAGTTTAATACCTCTCTCGCAGTTGCCCCACTGCCAGACTCCACAGTCATCGGTGTACTCTCATGCACCTGGAAACAATGAGACAAAGGTGAAATGAGAATTCTTGCACAGTATACGCACGAAGAAAAGAGGGGAATAGTAAAAAGAGGGAGTATGCTAGTTTAGCACCTCTCTCGCAGCCATCCCACTCTCGAACTCCACAAATATCAGAGCAGCTTCATCGGACTCCATAGCCGTCGGAGAAACCTCACTCGCCTAGAAAAAATGCAATAAGGGCGAAGATGGGAATGCTTGCACAATTTAAACAAAATAATAAAGGCATAAAAAATTACATAAGGGAGGTGGATAACCTTATACCCTGTACCTGAATAACGCTCTCCATAACGGTCAAAGGAGGAGGTGCAGGGGCTCCCACAGGTTCCACCACACTGATCGATGCTCCTATGGCGGCTGTCTCAGTGACCAGTGCTTCTGAGGAGGTGGCCCCAGTCTCGGGTGCTCCTAAAGGGGCTATCTCTGTAATGAATGCTCCTAAAGAGGCTACCTCAACCTCGGGTGCTTCCGGAAGAACAACCTCAGCATTGGCAGACGCAATGGACAGGCGAGGCTGTAGAGGAGAAGAAGGGGAAAGAGTAAATAAATCGCCTACCTTATAAATAAAAAATATCTCAATTAAAAAGGGGATAGGGAAATCCCCCAATGGCACGGTAAAGATAGCTACTGAAGAGGTACGGTAACAGCGCAACCAGGCCCGTGTATAGGGGATGCTGAAGAGACAATAACAGGAGCCACCATCGGAATAGCACCAAGAGATAACTGCAACAAAAGAGAAAGAGGGATATGATAAATACAGACTGGATAGACAAGAAATCTACAAATAAGCCAATGTGAAAATACCTGGGACCCATCGAGAGGGGAAGAGCGAAAAAGGATGGTCGACGCAGCAGGGGTTGTGCTGATAGCCTGCAAAGAACGAAAATGTGTTATTCATCACATGTTCAAAGGAAAAGAGACTCCATGCCCGAATGGAAAAGGCCTAACCTGAAGTGTAGGATCATTAGTTGAGGCCGCAGTAAATATGGGGCTGCGAGAAATTGCATGAACCAAGTGCCTGCCGTCTTTAGATATGTGAACTCGGGGGATAAAAATCCTCCCCGAAGAGGACATACCGGGGATAATAACATCAGTGTTGATGTAAAAAACTAGATCACTCTAATTCTTCAATCACAGATAAATAAATAAGACAAAGATTTTTAAAGTGGTTCGGCTAAGAATAAAGCCTACGTCCACTGTTATGTTATTGCTGAGTATTTGTGGAATTCTTGATTACAAGTTCTCTCAAGAAATTCCGGTCCCTTTGAATGGGATTGATACAAGGTATTTATAGCCTCAAGGCTGTACATGAAAGGTCCAATACATTAAATGATATACATATGAATGGGTAATACATTTAATGCAGCGTGTGCGTCAAGAATCTAATGAATAGTTGAACAGTTGTCCGTCTGATAATTGATGACACGGCCGAGGTGCAGTTCGGACCGCCTTAGTTGCTCGTTGATCAAGAGTTCCTCGGAGTGCTTAGAGTATCTCGGGATGATAGAGTTCCTCGGATGGAGTTCCTCGGTATGATATAGCTCCTCGGTGTATTCTCGTTGCTCGGTACCAACCATGGTTGTTCAGTAAATGATCTTCCTCGCTGTTATTGTGCCACGTAGATCGACACGTGTCTTCATACTATTCGTCCACGTCAGCATATTAATTTTGGTATCAACAGAAGCCCCCAATGTTTCATATTTCGAACTTTGAGGAGTATGGGACATTCTTTCTCGGTATATGGTAATATTAAATGACCTTCCTGGGTTTTAGGAGCATTGTATTCAAATTTCCTTCTCATTTCGCAGTTTCCGCCTTTTTTACAAGCGCTTCGATCTTCGTGCAACTTTTGTCTTTTTAGCCGCCGGAAGTTCAGTAGTTTCTTTTTAGTAATCATTTCTTTCGCCGCTTCCCAATGCAAAGTATTTAAACTCCTTTGGTAACCATACCGTCGTCTACACTTTCCATTTTTCTGCATTCAAGTTTTCTATTCTCTTCCTCTCTTTTGTGTGTTCATCATTGTTTCCGTTCGTTGTCAACATATCTCCTTTCTTTCTGTAAGATCTTCTTCCTTTCTTCTGCATCTCTTTTATTCAATATGGTTTATATTGTTGAATCTGCTGAGAAATTTCGTTCTGACTTTTCCATTCCTTCTTGGGTAATTCTAGAGGTTCTTTCTGAGCCTTTAGATTACTTTCGATTGGCTGAGGGACATTGGTTCCCCAGTCTTTTCATTGCTGAATGTGGTTTTTCTTTTCCCCCAAACCCATTATGTCTTGAGTTTTGTCAATATTTTGATCTTGTTCCTGCAAAAATAGCCCCCAATACATGGAGAATAATTAACGGGGTGCACAAGTTAAATCTAACTCATGGGACTCGTATAGGGATCCCAGAAATCATGTACTGCTATAAATGGGCCACTTTAGATAATGTTTATTATTTAAAAACTAGGTTTTTAAATAGAGCTCTTGTAGTTAACCTCCCTGATTCAAATAGAGATTATTTTGAGCATGGGTTGGTCATAAAAAATTGGCAACACGCGCCTTTATCTGGGAATGAAGTATACAACGGTCCCAGATGCCCCCCATACGGCAATGGGATAGGTTTATTTTTCATTTTATTTTACTTATGAAATTGCGTTTTCATCATGTTTGACAAAATGTATGACTGAGATTTATGTATTTATTTGCAGTTGATAGTAAAAGAAAAACTCCAAAAGAGTCGGAAGTGAATATCAAGCATTTAAAACTTATCTGGAATTTGCATAAGACGATTGTAGACGAGCATATTAGATCTGCATCATATTTGCTGCAGTATAAGAGCTACACAACCTCTTATACTGCTCGCCCTGTTGAACCAGCCTCAACACCAGAAAGTTCATCTTCAGATTCTCATATTCCCCTATCTCAGAGAATGGGCAAGAAAAGAGCTCCTCTTGCTCTATTTGGTGAAATTTCTTCTGCTGTTGGAGCAAAGAAAGGCAAAATTGATGTCCCAGAGGGGACTAAAAAAGTAGATGTTAGTTCCTCCAAAGTTGCCGAGAAGCCCCCAGTGGCCCCGAGCAAGAAAGCTGATGTAATTACAATATCTCCGACCAAGACTTCTTCCTTGGTTGATGCTGCTGACCCTCCTTTGAAGAGATTGAGGAAATCATCTTCGGTTAATCTTGCTGGAACTGCATCTTCTCTACCCGCTGGTGGTAGTAGTGTTTCAAAAATCCTTCTTCCGAGTTCTTCAACGAGCTCAGTTATACCTGAGGTTCTCGGGGTTGATGAAAAGATTCCTAGGGATACACTGACATCCCTAGCTGCTCGCCATCTTTCTTCAGTAAATTTCTCATACCTTTGGTCTTTCTTTTCTTTTTCCTGAACTCTTATATTTGTGTTGACTCTATTGTTTTTCTTATCTTTCAGCTGGTGAACTGTTTCAATACCATCGTGAAGAAAGATCAAGCTATTAAAGCTTCTAGTTCCTCGTCCGATGTTGACGATGCCCTCTTGGGTTTAGCCCAATCTGTGAAAGAATCTCGCCAGCAGTACGTCGAGGAGAAAGCTGCCTGGGAGAAAAAATTGGCTGCAGCTGAGGCTGATAAGATGAAGATGGCTGAAACCTCCAAGAATTTGGAGGAGAAGGTGAAAAGCTTAGAGGTCAATCAGCAAAGGTGCGATGACCAACTGAAGAAGGCAGAAGAAGAACTGTCTATCCTGCGAGACATCAAAATCCAGAAAGAACAATTGGATGTCAAACTCTCCTCGGAGCAGTTGAAAAGAAAAGTTGCAGTTAGGAAACATTTCAGTGCTGGTTGGGAAAAAGGATGGGATAAAGGGATTGCAGCTATGACATCTCAAGTCAAATATGGGGAGTTGAAATACTTCCATGACGGTTGGGTAGCTGCTCTACAAGAGCTAAAAATCCAAGACAATTCTGAGCTATTCCAACGGCATCTCCCTGGTCCTCCTCCACCAATTGTGGAAGAAGAAGAAGATGAACCTGCTTCAGATGAATCTTCCATGGCTGTGGATGTCCCAATTTCTACTTCTCAACCCTCTGTCATTGAGGATATTTCTTCTATGCCTCTTCCTGCCGAGAAGATTTCTGCCGATCAAGCTGTTGTTATCACCGATCAACCGAGCTCCTCGTCCCAGCCTCCCGAGAAAGTCTTGGGAGACAAGGAAAAGGTGTGAAGTTGTTCGGTATCATTCTTATCTTTTATCATTTGTAATCGAACACTGTAATCCTTTTATGATCTAATAAAATACTTCTTTACTCATCGCCGTTATTGATGATTCTTTGTTGATTGTTGTCTTTTTCTTTTCTTTAGTTTGTTGCTAGAATGGAACTAATCTCTTCTCATGATACCGAGCTGATGCAGCAATGTCACCAATACTATAGGGCTGGTCATACAGACCTTAGTTCTTCTGAAATTGCTGACATTCTTGGTCATGATGCTTCAGAACAGGCGACTGAGGCTTATCGGTACTTGAAAAATTTACTCGACCGAGCTGTAGCTAACAATGTCGCTTATTATGACTTGATTGAAGAGCTGCATTGTTCCTTAGAGGATCTCCAAGGCCAGCACAATGAATCGATGGCTTCATTACACGAGGAATATGAAAATAGATATCAACAACTTTCCTCTGATACAGGTCATAAAAAGATCATTGCTGCATATGACATTAGGGAAAGGACCCTAAAAGGTGAAGTTGAAGCCTGCCGAAAAATTGCCGAGATCCTGGAACAAGAAAATAATAGTCTGCAGAAAAGATTGGCTCAATATGAATCCGTTGCCTCCTCTTCCACTGCATTAGTACCAGTTATTGATGAAGGTTTTTCGTTTCTAGAGGTTGAAAACGCCAAACTAAGGCAAGAGTTGGATGACTTGAAAAAGTCTATTATTCCTGTGACTGCTCGGGGACGAGGAAGGAGTTCTCGGGGACGAGGAAGAATCGTCGAGGAGCAAAGTTCTCCAGTTGCTTCTCGGAGCCGATCAAGAGTTCTTAGCCGTAGTGTTGAAGAATCTCGCACCCAATCTACTCTGGAAACTCAAGCATTCCAACTGAATGTTAAGGATCGTGCTCTGTCTGATTTGTCTAAGAAAAATTTATCTTTAGAGGATCAATTGGCTGCGATGAAGTCTGATCTGAATAATAAAGATGCTCTTATCAAGAACTTTCTCGAGCAAGTAGATAGATTAACTTTCCAATTCCATAAACAGCCTCGGGAGTTCAGGAATGCAGGCTATAATGAAGCTCTTTATCATTTGGATGCTCGCATTGAAAATGCTAACAACGAAGGTTATAAGCAGGGATGGTTGAACGCCCTGGGTGTATTAAAATTGGAACGAGGTCATTATTTATGGGATTATCATGCTCCTGGATTGCTAGACTTGCCTGTTCCTCCCTATAAATTGGATATGGCATGGATTCCTGCTCGTTCCATTCCTCGGAGTTTGATCTCTAAATATCTTGGTGATTATAACCTTCATTCTCAAGTTGAAGTATCTCGTCCTGAGCACCTGTTGGACACTCCTACAATAATGAATGTCAGAATGCTGAAGGACATGAACTTTATTAATTCTCCTCTTTGTCTAGAGGATCCTCCTGCTGGCGAGGAACCTGTCTCAAAGGATAAAGGAAAGAAACCAATAGAGTAGGAATCTTTAATGTAATAGTTAGCACATACATGTAACATGTAATATATTTTTATCTTAATGAAAGAATTTCATTTTCTGTTTTGCCAATAGCTATTTTTCTGTTTGCAAATTATATGGTTCATCAACCAACTTAGAATTTATAACAAGCATAAATTGTTCAAAATTGTTTCCAACCAACCAAGGTGGATAAATAATGTTTGTCGACCAACCACAGTTGATGGGTTTCTATCCCCGACCAGCCATACTTGGTTCAATTTTAAAATATAAACATGTGTCCGACCAACTAAGGTCAATACTTTTGTCCTCGTCGACCAACTACAGTTAGTGGGTTTTTATCCCCGACCAACCATACTTGGTACAGTTTGGAATATTTTGTTCTTCAAAGAACTTTTTGTAATAATGTTACCTCCCGATCAACATAATCTGTAATGCGAGAGTATATAAAGTCTTACCAACCGTAATTGATCATGCTGGTATACACCTCCTAATCAAAGGAGTAGTAGGGTTCTTTCGAACTTTTTGGCTCCTTGGAGCATGTCCTCCTAACCAAAGGAGGTTGGCTACTTATAGCACTTTTGCTCCGTAGAGCTTATCCTCCTAACCAAAGGAGGTTGGCTACTTATAGCACTTTTGCTCCGTAGAGCGCTCCGTAGAGCTTATCCTCCTAACCAAAGGAGGTTGGCTACTTATAGCACTTTTGCTCCGTAGAGCGCTCCGTAGAGCTTATCCTCCTAACCAAAGGAGGTTGGCTACTTATAGCACTTTTGCTCCGTAGAGCGCTCCGTAGAGCTTATCCTCCTAACCAAAGGAGGTTGGCTACTTATAGCACTTTTGCTCCGTAGAGCGCTCCGTAGAGCTTATCCTCCTAACCAAAGGAGGTTGGCTACTTATAGCACTTTTGCTCCGTAGAGCTTATCCTCCTAACCAAAGGAGGTTGGCTACTTATAGCTCTTTTGCTCCGTAGAGCTTGGCTCCGTAGAGCAGTCTTCTTCTTGTTATCAAGCAGTGTAGTGTTCAACACTAATATTCCCCGAAAAACTTTCAACAGAAAGAAAATGGTGAACCATCCTCGCTTTATTCATAATGAAGGAAATACTTTACATTTTACATTACTGATAATACTTTCGCAGGTGTTCAGCATTCCATGCATTCTGAAATTCTTCTCCTTCTAGAGTTGCTATTCTGTAGGTTCCAGGTCGAACAACCTCTGTAACTCGGTAAGGTCCATGCCAGTTTGCTTCCAGTTTATTCTGTTTCTGAATGACTTTCTTCAGCACATAATCACCCTCCTTCAAATCGCATTTCTTCACCCTTTTGTTGTAGAATAGAGCTGTTTGTTGTTGATAAGCAGCATTCCTAATGGCTGCCTCTTCTCTTACTTCTTCGAGCATATCCAAATCCATTCTTCTCATCAAGTCACTGATCGGAGAGTTGAAATTCAGCACTCTATGTGTTGGGAGACCCAACTCGGCCGGTATCACAGCCTCACTTCCAAATGCTAGCATATATGGTGATTCTCCAGTTGCTGCTCGGGGAGTTGTTCGGTAGGCCCATAATACTGATTGGAGCTCGTTAATCCAATTTGCTTTAGCTTCATTTAGCCTCTTTTTCAACCCATTTAGTAATGTTCTGTTCGTCACTTCAGTCTGTCCATTGCTTTGGGGATGGCCTGGTGCTGAATGAAACTTCAAAACGTTCGACTGATGACAATAGGCAGCAAATTCTTCATTATCAAATTGTGTTCCATGATCTGTGATGAAAGCATGAGGGAGACCATATCGACAAATGATATTCTTCCATACAAACTGGTATACCTTCTCGTACGTCATATTGATAAGAGGCTCAGCTTCCACCCACTTAGTAAAATAGTACACTGCAACTACGAGATACTTGAATCTTCCTCGGGTGGTCGGCAGTGGTCCAACCAAATCAATTCCCCACATGGCAAATGGCCAAGGGGAAGTTATTGGTGTTAGCAATGCTTGTGGAGTTCGTCGGATGGAGGAAAAACGTTGGCACTTGTCACATTTCTTGGCATAGGCTATACAATCAGCCCTCATTGTCGGCCAGTAATATCCCTGTGTCATCACTCTTTGTAAAAGTGTTCGACCTGCTACATGAGCTCCACAAGATCCTTCATGGATTTCTTCAATCAATTCTTTCACCTCGGTGGGATGTACACATCTCTGCAAACCTGCCATAATTCCTCGTCTATACAAAATACCATTAGTTAATACATACCGAGCAGCTTTATACTTCAATTTCTTGGCAGCGAGTTTGTCCTCCGGCAATTCACCCTCTTCAACATATTTCCTGATTGGATCCATCCAAGATGATCCTAAATCAAGGGTAATCACATTCGTTGTCAGATCTTCATCTATGCTCCGACCTTCTAATACTTCAATCGGTATGGTTCTTCGCATCTCGGTACGAGTAGCTGATGCTAGTCGGGCCAGTGCGTCTGCTTGTACATTCTCCATCCTCGGTATTCTCACCAATTGAATGGCCTCAAATTCTGTCAACAATTTCATCACCTTTGCATGATATTTGATCATTAAATCTCCTTTAACCGCATACATTCCCATCATCTGATACACAATTAATTGAGAATCACTGAATACCATCACTTGTTGTGCTTCCATAGTCTTTGCTAGATTAAGACCTGCTATCATGGCCTCATACTCCGCTTCATTGTTAGAGGCTTTGAATTGGAATCGCAAAGCATATTGCATGTCAATCTCGTCTGGAGTGATCAAAACAATTCCTGCTCCACAACCAGCTGTGCAGGATGATCCGTCTACATATAATCTCCATGTAGGTATTTCGTCTTCAAATTTCTTATCTGTCAGAGTTCCTCGATGAAATATCTGCTGTTTTCTTCCATCATCCCCCGGTATCTTTCGCTCCTCGTCAGTCATCTGCTCGTACCCTTTTACCAACCGTGGTTGGTCTGAGTTTGAATATAATGATTTCTCTACATCCACAAGTCCTTTTACCAACCTTGGCTGGTTTGGACCTATTTCTGCTGATCCTGTATCGTCCACAGGTAGGTCAGCAAATGTTTCTGTTGATCCTGTATCGTCCACAGGTAGATCAGCAGGCACCTTTTGCTCCTCGGGGGTATCAGGGTACGTGAACTCTGCTATAAAATCTGCTACAGCTTGCCCCTTGAATGATGATCTGGGCTCATACACAATATCATATTCACCAAGTTCTACTGCCCAGTACATCAGTCTCCCTGATTTTTCTGGCTTATGGAGGGCTTGTCTCAATGGCATATCAGTATAAACGATGATGGTATGGGCTTGGAAATATGGCCTCATTCTTCTACTTGCTTCAATTAGTGCCAATGCCAATTTTTCTAGCTTTGGGTACCTGATTTCTGCACCTCGGAAAGCCTTACTTGTGTAATAAATTGGCTTCTGGACTCCATTCTCCAATCTGATCAACGCTGAACTGACTGCGTTCTCTGATACTGCCAAATACAAATACAACTTTTCTCCTGTTATTGGTCTGGACAACAGTGGGGGTGCTCCCAAATATTTCTTCAAGTCTTGAAAAGCTTTTTCACATTCCTCATTCCATTCAAAGGTTTTTCGAAGTGTTTTGAAGAATGGTATGCATTTATCAGTTGCTCGAGATACAAATCTGTTGAGCGCTGCAACTCGTCCGGTAAGACTCTGCACTTCTTTCTTCGTCGTCGGAGATCGCAGCCCTAGAAGAGCTTTGATCTTATCTGGATTTGCCTCAATACCTCGCTGATTGACGATGTATCCGAGGAACATTCCTTCTCGTACTCCAAAGGTGCACTTCGTCGGGTTAAGCTTCATTTGGTATTTATCCAATTGATCAAAAGTTTGACTCAAGTCAACCAAATGATCAGCAGCTTTCTTGCTTTTAGTGAGCATGTCATCGACATAGACCTCCATGTTGCGGCTGATTTGTTCGGTAAAAACCTTGTTCATCAACCGCTGATATGTTGCACCTGCATTTTTTAAACCAAAAGGCATAACATTATAACAATAAGTTCCCCTAGGGGTAATAAAAGAAGTACTTTCCCTGTCTTCAGGTTTCATTTTGATCTGGTTGTAGCCAGAGTAAGCATCCATGAAGCTGAGTAGCTCGTGTCCCGAGGTAGCATCCACCAGTTGATCAATTCTGGGCAATGGAAAATGATCCTTGGGGCATGCCTTATTGAGATCGGTGAAATCGACACACATTCTCCATTTGTTGTTTTTCTTCTTTACCATCACCACATTTGCCAACCAATCTGGATATTTTACATCTTCAATGAATTGGGCTTTCTGGAGTTTCTCGACTTCCTCCTGTATGGCCTGGTTCTTCTCGGGACTAAACACCCTTCTTCTCTGCTTTACAGGTTTAATCTCCTTATTCACATTGAGTTCATGACATAAGAAGTTTGGATCTATTCCTGGCATGTCTTCATGACTCCAAGCAAAAGTATTTTTCCTATTCTTCAAGAAAGTTATCAACTCCTCTTTTATTGACATATCCAACGATGAACCTATCTGGGTTATTCGTTCAGGATGTTCGTCGTCCAGAATAACATTTTCTGTAGATTCTACCACTTGCCCTTTCACAAGTTGGGACTCATCTCTAGGATCAAGAATTTCAATTTCTGTACATTCATCCACTTGATAAGTAGTAGTCTTTTTCATCGATCCTTCTAGTTCTTCTTGCTCGGCCGACGAATAATAGCATTCCCGAGCTACTTTTTGATCACCTTTCACCACTCCAACTCCGAAATTTGTTGGGAATTTCAAACATTGATGTACTGTTGAAGGAACGGCTTCGAACTTCTTCAATCCAACTCTTCCCATGATGATGTTGTAGGCCGATTGCACATTCTTATCCATCACAAAGAATCGTATTCTTTCTGTTCGACAAACAGGCCAGGTTCCAATGAATATATCCAACTTGATCGTCCCCAGTGGAAAAACTTTCTCGCCAGCAAAACCCAGAAGGGGTCTGTGATAAGGTTCCAATTGAGATAATTTTAAATTCAGGCTATCAAAGCATGAATAGTACATGATGTCTGCCGAACTACCATTGTCTACCAACACCCTTGAAATGATCACGTCCTTCATTCTCATTTTGATCACCAAAGGATCATCATGAGGGTAAAGAACACCTGCCAGGTCGTTTTTTGAAAAACCAATTACTAGCTTATCTTTGTTTACCTTCCTCGGACGATCATCCTCGGCCAGGTTTATTCGTTGAATATATGAGCAAGCTTGAGCCTCTCCGAGATAAGCTTTTCTTTCTGCAGTAAAGTCTCCTCCTCCTGCATCTCCCCCTGTAATAACGTTACAATGAAATGATCCAAAACGTATGGAAAATACCTCTCGTTCAGGTTTTCTTGGCTTCTTGGGAAGATCGGGGTCATCATCTGGATCCTCTTCATGGTCCCTCCTATTTTTCTCCTCTGCACGACGAGGAGATCTAGATCTCTTTCTAATTCTGTCCTCATTTGTCCTCTCACCTCTGCGATCTACATACTTTGATAATTTTCCTCTTCGAATGAGTGTTTCAATCTCGTTCTGAAGGGCTATACAATTTTTGGTCATATGGCCATGATCTTTGTGAAACTCGCAATATTTGGTCTTATTCCTCATGTCTGGATCTGTCTTCAGTTTCTCTGGCCATTTGATTTCCTCGTTATTCCTGATCTCTTCTAAAACATGATTAATACCCATTTTCAATGGAGTATAATTATCATACTTCTTTAGGGCTTCCAACTTTATCCTGTTATTCCTGGAATGTTTGTCACCACCATTACCTTTCTGATCTTTATTCTTAGAGTTGTCGACCTCCACTTTAACTTCTTTATCCATATTCTTCTTCGCAGTCATAGCCTCCTCGGCATTCATGATTTTGGCCGCCTTTGCCATCAATTCCGACATATTTTTAGGCGGATCTTTGGCCAGAGTATAGTATAGCTTGTTAGGCAGCAAACCACTCATCAAAGCAGTGATTGCTGTCTTTTCTTCATAATCTATGACTTCCAACTTCTCGTTATTGAAACGAGTTATGTAATCTCTAGTACTTTCTCCTGATTTTTGTCTAACACTTAGTAAGTGCGCTACTCGCTTTACTGGTTTTGCTCCAAAACAAAAATTACCAATAAACAGCTCGGCTAACTGAACAAAAGTTGAAATCTTACCCCGAGAAAGATTATTGTACCATATCTGTGCAGATCCGGTAAGAGTTCCCGAGAATGCTCTACACCTCATCTCGTCGGGGACAGCATAGATATCTGCAGCAGCTTGGTACTGTTCTATATGAAGTACGGGATCTGTCTTTCCATCGTACTTGGGGGTCACTACAGGTGCTTTGAATTTCGACGGTGTAGGGAAATCCACAATGGCTTGCACAAAAGGTGTCCCTTGAACAAAAGTTCTCTGTAAGGGGTTCCTCGCCTTAGCCATTTCTCCCAGTCTATCCTCCAATCGTTGAATGGAACCTTTCCATACTTCATTCCCTTCCTCGGGCCGCTTAGTCCGAGCAACTAATTGCTCTGACGTAGCTTCCTGAGATTTATCTCGACGAATAATTGGTCGTGATTGTGCAGATCCTTCTCTCAAACCTGGTGGTGGTCGAAAACTTCCTGATGGAGCCCTAGGTGGACTCATGTTCCTCCTTGGTCCTAACCGACTGAAAGGAGACACCCTGCTTAATCTTTCTAAAGCGCTAGTTCTCTCCAGAGAAAGAGAGATATGTTGATCTGTATCCGTAGCCCGTATTGATGAAGTTCGCCCAGGTTGATAAGAAGAATCATTGGATTCCCCATTGCGATATGACCCAATACGTCTGGATCGTGATTGCCCATGATCAGTCCTTTGCCCTGAATGAGTAGGTACACCGCCTTGAAGAGTTTGAAGGAGTTGCCTCATAGATTCTTGCATGGCGGTTTGTCCCTGAGCCAGATTCATCATAATTCCGGCCAGATCTGGAGATGCAGATGGATTTGGAAGATTTCCAGTATTTCCAGCATTTCGATTACTGGATTCCGGATTATCTGCCATTGGTGATAAATGATTTTTATGAAAAACGATAACAACAGTCGTTTCCCACAGACGGCGCCAATCTGTTGATGTAAAAAACTAGATCACTCTAATTCTTCAATCACAGATAAATAAATAAGACAAAGATTTTTAAAGTGGTTCGGCTAAGAATAAAGCCTACGTCCACTGTTATGTTATTGCTGAGTATTTGTGGAATTCTTGATTACAAGTTCTCTCAAGAAATTCCGGTCCCTTTGAATGGGATTGATACAAGGTATTTATAGCCTCAAGGCTGTACATGAAAGGTCCAATACATTAAATGATATACATATGAATGGGTAATACATTTAATGCAGCGTGTGCGTCAAGAATCTAATGAATAGTTGAACAGTTGTCCGTCTGATAATTGATGACACGGCCGAGGTGCAGTTCGGACCGCCTTAGTTGCTCGTTGATCAAGAGTTCCTCGGAGTGCTTAGAGTATCTCGGGATGATAGAGTTCCTCGGATGGAGTTCCTCGGTATGATATAGCTCCTCGGTGTATTCTCGTTGCTCGGTACCAACCATGGTTGTTCAGTAAATGATCTTCCTCGCTGTTATTGTGCCACGTAGATCGACACGTGTCTTCATACTATTCGTCCACGTCAGCATATTAATTTTGGTATCAATAATCAGGTAAGGGAAGATTCCCTCCCTGAGAAGAAAATACAAAAGTCATTTGGACCTGATACCTAAAGGAAACAAACATTCTAAAACAATAATACATACCCTAGATGAGGAGGTTCCCAGGGGCTCAGCTGTAGAAGTGCCCACTATCGAAAGAAGAGAAGATGAAGTGACAATGCTGGAAGGCACAACCCCCTACACATTGTAAATGGGTAAATAAAAGGAAGGAGTAAAGAAAAAAAAAAGGGTGCGGTGAAATTTATAAGAATAGCGAAGCATACCTGAGCAGAAGGAGATGACACGAAAGTGGTCCTCGTGCAGGTATAGTGCACGGATGAAAGCTACAAGGAAATACCAGCATACACAACTAAAATGTAAATTGGAAAATTAATAAATTACATTATATGGTAAAGGAGGCCTCGGGAAGAAACGAGCATGGAATTCCTCTCTCGCTGAAAAAGCGTCAGTCGTAGTGGGGGAAGAGGAGAACTACTTGCCTCTATGGAAATAACCTGAAAAAAATAAAACATAATACTTTCTTTAACAAATAAAATAATGAGGGGGAAATGATAAAAAATCGTATGTATCAAATTTCCAACAAAGGGGAACACTTACCACAGCAGGGCGCGTAGTCTGGCCATAAGGGAGATGTCGGGTAGTGGGGATACCCCCCCCCCCCAGAAGAATGGGATGCCTCATCATTACTAGAAGACTCTCTCGAGACTGGTAACAAAGCATAAGTGTCAGTAGTGCTTTCGCTATGGAAACCCAGGTCGCCCATATCACCCAAAGAATAACTATTATCGTTATAGGAAGGGGTGCTTCCATAATCAACTAGTTCCTCTTCCAATGAAGGGGAGGGAGATCCAGGAGGTGAAACTCTGAGAGAACTAGTTCCACTAAGTAAAGAATGTCGTAATATAGTACCTTATGCAATGGGAATAGATGCGACCCACGCCTCCCGAGAAGAAAGATCCGATGCTCCGTAACCTTTCTTTTTCATAACTTGATATGTCTCCTCCACCCCAAGATCATCAGTATCAGACTCTTGGTCCACTATGGAGGGGGCAACCATGCCACCGCCATTTCCTTTCTTCTTCTGTGCAGCTCGAGTCCTCACAGGGGAAGGGGGAGGAGAAGAGGTAAAAATAGGAACAAATTAGATACATCTGTGTCGGGGTGCTTACTTTTGCTTGCAGTAGAAGTACTCACTTTCCCTCTTCTTATTGGTCGACTTCAAGACTTCACAGGGGGAAGTTCAGCTAGCAGGGGCTGAAGTGACTCATCAAGAAGAGGCTTAACTAAAATGGGAATGGCCTGTTCCAAGGGTGGCGTGGAAGTGGTACTGAGAAACCAAGAATCTTTCTGCGTCCGCCTCACCAAAAACTGGGCTTTAGTATATTTAATGGGGTTGGTCTCATGAGGGGGGCCAACTACACATTCTTAGATAAGACGAACCTACCGCTGCCAAAGAAGGAACCAAGATGAAGTAAACGAAGGATGATAATCATAGGGAGGAACATAGAGACCACCCAAACCACTGACTCTATGAAATAATCCCTGAAGAGTGAAGCTATCATATGCCTCTGAAAATGCCTCTGAAGGATCATTGTAGGTAGGAAGAGGAGGGATGTGAACGCCCTGATCATAGCCAAACTGTCATCTTGCCCTCTCAGAATGATAAGATTCAGCACGCGGACCTAACTCGGTCCAAGAAGGGAGGTGGCATGGTAAGAGCATCATAACCACATTAATATGAGGACAGGTGGAAACAGACCCCACTGCTAAAGGGCAATAGAAAGTCCCGCCATCGCCAGGGAAAGAAAGCCAGTTGAAAGTTCCCCCAGGGTGCTTGATATAAGGCCGAAACTGAAACTCCTCAACATCATCAATCAATATTCCCAAAGATTTCTTCAGAATTTTTTTGTGCCATCGGAGAAGTCGCGCAGCATCGCTATGACAAGCGTGGGTCCCCGGAGTAAAGTGGGGGAAGTGCTCAAATAAAAAGGCCATCAGGAGAGCAGTATTTTCATAATTAGCAACACCATATCGATCGCAAGACCTCTCTACATCTATATGTGCTCAGTCCATCCAGGTGTACAGAGAACCCAAATTCAAGGCGGCCATAGGTACTGACCTTCCATGAGATTACCGTACAGCCAATCTAAAAAAAAATTCGTGAGGGGAATCTTCAGGCTTACCTGGCATAAGGAACCGAGTTAGAAATGTAACCAAGAAAGTGGCCAAATGTGAAGGAGAGTGGAGCTTGGGACCATCCTGGATTCTGGGGACTGCGAGAGAAGACTCCCCCTTCTGTAAATGCTCAAATTCTCTGAACCAGTACCTTTGACATTAGGCAAAGGAATGCTTGGAATGACGAGTTATATTTACAGCTACATTCTTTGAGCACTCACTGAGAGTTGAGTGTAGCTCCCCCACCATCTCCTGCTCTAAATAATCCTCGCAGTCATTAGAAAAAACATGTTGCCTAAAGAAAGGAAGAGCATACAATTCACATACATCCTCAAGAGTGATAGTAAATTCACCCCATCCCGTGACAAATGTGTGGGACTCCATACTCCATCGAGACAATAAAAGATTGAGCGAAGAAATATGCTTAGATATGGTGCGAGATTTCAGGCTATTGACGGCGGTAAAAAGACCAACCTCCCTAAGTATAGCCACATAATCAGGAATGCTCAGAATATAGTCAACCCAGCTAGCTCACTCCTCCGTGGGACCCCCCGTAGCTTTAACCTCAACATTGGAATAAGGAAAGTCACTGCGGTCGACACGGACTCGGAGAATGGAGTCTGGAGAAATAGTAGGGAAATCAGCATACTCACTTAACCCCACATGAGAGCGCTCGAGAACAGTGTCATAAATTTTTTCCCCAAATTCGAAAAGTGAAATCATGAAGTTGTCAGCAGGACCAAAAAAAAGAGCACGACGATAAATACCAAAATCCCGCCCTTGGCGAATGCGCATATAGTCCTTCCATGCCTGAGAAGAAGATGACGTAGCTGATGAACTACCAAGAGTCATGGGATCAAGAAAAGACATATTGGTAGAGACTCCAAGTGAGGGATCTTGGGTGTCCCCCGTCACAAAAAAAGAAGGAGAAGTGGCAACCCCTGTAAAAACATCAAAATGCGAGGAACCCCTGGCCAGCGGCATACTTCCCATAACGCCAACAATTGGCGAAACACCCTGCGTAGTGGAACCCTCGACGCAATAAAAGGTCGAGACCCCCTCACCTAAAACAAATTGAAAACTGCGTATTTCCCCAAATGCAACATGACCAACCGAGGAACCGTCAACAACACACGGGTTCGAGACACCCCCAGCCGCCGCTAGCTGATTTGGACAGGAACCCTTGGATGTGTAACACAAGGGACCCCCCATGTTTAGCGCAAATTGCAAGGGACCAGCATTAACAAAAGTGGATGTCGAGACACCATTAGAGTTGGTGTTGGCATGCGAGGAACCCTCCTTATCACCGCTGGCAGTAGGCCCCCCATTGATAAGTGTCGAGACACCCAAAGTAGAAAAACCAAGTGGCGAGAAACCCCTTGTAATACTTCCAAATGCGGAGACACCCCCATCCATTAATGATTGACTCAGCGAGGAACCCTCTGTATCTAGGGCAATGCACGAGGAGCCACTGTCAGCACTAGCACACGTCGAGATACCCTGACCCAAACCAAATTGTAAATCCTCAGAACACAAGGTCAAGATACCCCTGCCTAAAGTAACTTGGGGGTTTGCAAAATCCAAGGTAATCGGCGAGGGACCCTAGGATGTGGGATCCACTCGCGGTGGACCCTTAATAGCTGCCATATTAAACGAGATACCCTTTTCCCCAAATAAGATGCCATCGGTCGAGACCCCCCTGACTATCAACGAAGGATCAGTCGAGGAACCACAAGGAAATGTGGAATTAAATGAAACCATACCTTGTGAAGTTTCCATCTGATGTGCACTGGAAGAAATCACAAGATCTCCCCTACTCGTTGAAAGAAATGGCGAGGATCCCATGAGGGTGCCTGACCCAAAATCAGTACCACCTCCTGATGGAGAAGACGCAAGCTGCCCAGAAAAAGCATCGGCCCCACTAATAAAACGCGACTGGAGGTCGCCGATGACGATAGTACCAAGGGTCGGGGTGGTGAGGATAGGCAATAAAGAAGGTATGAAGCCAAGTGTTAAGTGAGCTATGGGGGTGTCCACATCTGAAGAAGGATTTGATGGATTAAAAGCCATCAATGAAGTATCGAAAAAAAAAAAGGAAGAGCAAAAAGATTGGAGGCTATGGTGTTTTAAAATCCTTTTCTCTCACTATAAGCCCAAAGACCCTATGAGGTTTTTTGAAGAAGATGAAAGAGCCCAAGAAAAGGGTCTTATGTTTTTTTACATCAGAATGGGAAAATGTGCAGGAAGGCAAAAAAGGTGATGACCTTTTTTCCCAAATGATGAGATGACAGTTCCCACACTGACGTGTGGGTTCTCGAAAAATTAAAAACCTCGAATAAAGGGACACCGCACTTAATGACCCTAGGGTCCCTCAAAAAAAATTATATATACAAAATAATATATATATATATATATAATTCTTGAAATTGAATTTATGGCGTACAAAGTTTTTTGAGTCTACCCAACCAAAAAAAATTGCATGAGGGGCTAATGTAGAAGGGTGTCTACCTATATAAAAAAGTAAACAAAATAAAAATAATTTTTTTATTAATGACATTCGAGAGGTGCCCCGCAAGGGCCACCGCCGCAGAAGTCCAATATTGAGAAGTGCCACTACAAGGGTCACGACCATTGCAAGGGTCACTGCAACAATGACATTCGAGAGGTTGCCCTGCAAGGGCCACCGTCGCAGAAGTCCAAGATTGAGTAGTGACACTGCAAGGGTCACTGCCACTGCAAGGGTCAATGCAGCAATGACATTCGAGAGGTGCCCCGCAAGGGCCACTGCAGAAGTCCAAGATTGAGAAGTGCCACCACAAGGGTCACTGCCACTGCAAGGGTCACTACAGTAATGACATTCGAGAGGTGCCCCACAAGGGCCACGGCTACAGAAGTCCAAGATTGAGAAGTGCCACTACAAGGGTCACTACCACTGTAAGGGTCACTGCAGCAATGACATTCAAGAGGTGCCCCACAAGGGCCACCGCAGAAGCCCAAGATTAAGAAGTGCCACTGCAAGGGTCACTACAGCAATGACATTCGAGAGGTGCCCCGCAAGGGCCACCGCCACAGAAGTCCAAGATTGATAAGTGCCACTATAAGGGTCACTGCCACTGCAAAGTTCATTGAAGCAATGGCATTAGAGAGGTGCCTCGCAAGGGCCACCGCAGAAGTCCAAATTAAGAAGTGCCACTCGAGGGTCACTGCCACTACAAGGCTCACTCCAGCAATGACATTCGAGAGATGCCCCGCAAGGGCCACCGCAGAAGTCCAAGTTTGAGAACTGCCACTGCAAGGGTCACTGCCACTGCAAATTTCACTGCAGCAATGACATTCGAGAGGTGCCCCGCAAGGGCCACCGCCGTAGAAGTCCAAGATTGAGAAGTGCCACTGCAAGGGTCACTGCCACTGTAAGGGTCACTGCCACTGCAAGGGTCACTGTAGTAATGACAATCGAGAGATGCCCCTCAAGGGCCATCGCAGAATTCCAAGATTGAGAAGTGCCACTACAAGGGTCACTACCACTGCAAAGGTCACTGCAGCAATGACATTCGAGAGGTTCCCCGCAAGGGCCACCGTCGCAGAAGTCCAAGATTGAGAAGTGCCACTGTAAGTGTCACTGCCACTACAAAGGTCACTGTAGCATTAACATTCGAGAGGTGACCCGCAAGGGCCACCGTAGAACTTCAAGATTGAGAAGTGCCACCGCAAGGGTTCTAGCAGAAACTCATATTGAGAAGGAACCCACCCAGGGTGGCCAGGATGAGGGAGTGGCTACCACGAGAAACTCCTTATCATGAAACATCATTCTTTAAAAGAACAACAATATTAATGTGACACCCCGACTAATTAAATACCGGGTAGCTACTCCTTTATTAAATTAATTCAAAATGCCAAGTTGGTCCAGTTAATAGCATCACTGTCGAAAACATTTTAAAGATTACTAACCACCTAGTATTTAAAAAGTAAGTGCCAAATTTTAATTTAAGTTTGAATTAACATGCAACAAGTGTAATAAAGAATAATAACACCATTCACCATACTGAAGTAAAAAGAATAACCATCACATAATGTAGATAAAGTCTGGAGGAAAACTCCTCACTACAAATCCCACAACTGAAATAAATAAACCGAATGCTAAAACAATACATGCCAAAGTCTGAAAACTGTAATGGAAATGTAACTCTAATAGAAATGGGCAACATGCCCTACAACTGATAGATAATGAATCTGGAATCCAAGTGATAGAGGCGTCTACAAGCAAATCCCTGTAGCTTCCACAAACAGCTACAGCTCGTCACCACAATGAGTATCCTATGCATGGTGTCCTTGTGGCTGGGCACCTAAAATGGTTACAAGAAAAGTAGATTTGAAAGCAAACGGGTCAGAGCCCGAATGTGGAGTTATATTTTAAAAACCTGCAAGTGCTTTAAAAACATTTAAAACATTAAATGCAAAGTACATGTTAGGACGTGCACTCACATGATATTCTCACCTCTCGTCTAACTGCGCACTCCTAACGTAAGTACCCATTTACAACGACACAAACCACTAGCTAAGTGACATCATATCTAGCTAGACTGTCATAGGTCCTACCCTTATTACTCGGTTCTATTAACATTATAACGCTCGTAATTAAATAGGGATTTAACGTAAACTCAGATACTCAATATGCAATATATTTCACTATCAGCTAACCCGTTATGGTTCTCGAAACAATACCGTAATTATATATACAACATTAACATGAAGGTTTCCATTAATTAAGTGTATATTAATCACAACATAAATATACAATACAAGCACCCCGAGAACTAAGCTGTGGTGCACACATACTCTGCTATCCATCCCGGTACATCACGTACATAAGTATTACATATTCCGAATCTCTCAGGAATAGTTCACAGATAACAACATCACAAATAATGGAGGCGAACACAGTCACATCACATGGGTCACGCACATACCTACGCTCCCACGATCAGCGGACTTATCAATATCCTAATAAGTCTTTCTATGACCTATGTTCATCAAGGTAACCAGTCTAAATTCGGGCAACACAAGGATTAGAGGGCTCTAAGCGAACGCAAACCTCCCGTGATAGCAAGTATGGTAGGTATGTCATACACACAATTCATATACCAATACTAAGTAAACACACATCTTAGTAATCCCGTAGTTTAATCGTAGTACATATCGCATTCTCGTACCAACTTATAATTATCACAATTTATACTATTCCGATTTATAATCATACGCGCCATAATTCATTCTCACGACGTAGTAGACACTCACGTCTCAACCCAAACCGTCCATTTGATTTAGCTCTCGTATATAATTTCCTTCTCATAAATCCACAAAAGTCCCAATTCTATCATTACATCATCATCGGAATGTTATCTATATCCTTGAACAAGTTTACGGGACTCCAAAAATCAAAACAGTCCAAAAAGGCCCAGACTGCTAGCTCGTTAGAAGTCTCGTTCGAACGAGACTGTTCGAACGAGATTACACTGTCAGCTCGTTAGAAGTCTCGTTCGAACGAGGATGTTCGAATGAGATTCAGTTCGTTCGAACGAACTATACCTTCTAACGACATCTCGTTCGAACGAAGTTATCGAACGAAATCTCCCTTCGTTAGAAGCGACTGGTCAACTCGTTAGAAGCTCGTTCGAACGACCTGGGAATGGTTTCTAACGACTGACCAGTTTCGTCCCAGATTTTTCTAAATCACGTTTTTCACCATTTTTACACCTCAAATGTCTTCTAAACTTTGTCCCAACCATCGTTTTAAGGTCTCTAAACAGTCCTAAACATATTATAATCACATCCTAACACGTTTTGAAGGATTAACTTACCCTAACATCAATTAATATACAAATCTCTACATTTTTTCCCCAATTTCTCAAGAACATGAACCCTAAAACTTGTAATCATCAATTAGCCCATTCTAAATTCGTCTATATTACATCCAACATACATTAATACCAGAATAATCATCTCTATGTGATTCTACATGCAATTTTGTCCTCAATATTCAAGTTCTAAGTCCAATCAATATGGGTTTTCATTTATCTTCCAAGAACAATTATAAATTCTTAAATTCTCTAACATGGAAGGAACATTCACTGAATTTAAAAGTAATTAAACCACTTGCCTTGATTGTCTCTGAGTTTGGTGTAGGTTTGATGAAGCTTTTCTGCAGAATTTCTTCTCTCTCCAAGCTTCTTCTCCAATGGTGGCTATGGTGGCTAGGGTTTTCTTTGGGAAAGTTGGAAACCTAAATGATAACCTCCGTAGCTTAATGGGTTAATATGGGTTGGTTAGTGGGTTTAGTGGGTTAAATCCACATCAGATTTAGACTCCTAATTTTCGTCATTATTAATTCCTCAAAATACAAAATTACCAAAATACCCTTTAAGTTGCCGGTATGGCCTAAAAATACCCCGGGACCCAAACTACACCCCCGGCTAGTGTTTTCTGACTATCTCGACCCTTCCGGACGCGTTGGCGCACTCAAAACGACCATATGGATAATAGAAATAAAAATCACTTTTATAATTAAAATAATATACCATGACGCGGCGGTCACACGCGTCTCAACAAAATTTCCAAATTGTCGTATATAAATCTCACGACAAATTTTTCATAATTCAATATTCCTATAAAAACATGTATGCACATAATCAAATACCAACTCGCATCTCGTTAGTATTTTTAACCCAGATTAATTTCTAATTAATACGCATTTAATTAATTAATCCCAAAAATAAATATAGCCAAAAGTACGGGGTATTACAATTAACTCTTTTCTTTCTTGTACAGGTTGTCTAGTTGAGCAAGCAGGGCTCAAGCAGGCTAGTTGGGACCTCTTGGGAGTTTTGGCTTGGCGGCTGAGGGACAAGGTATGTTGAGCAAGCTCAGCCTCTTAGCACTATAGGATTGAGAGAGTACTAGGAGGAAGACCCAGAAGTCACTCAAGACCACACATACTTCACACTTGGTCACAAGTGAAGTGAGTATCCAAAGAGCTGGCTACTCATAAGGAATAAACTCTTTATAAAAATGTTTAACTTTTACATAAGAGGGGGTCCTCGAGGTCCCTCTCAAGAAAAAATTATAATTTTAGAAGAGAGGGGTCCCTAAGGCCTACTCTCTCAAGATTTGTAAAATTCCACCATAAGTTATCGTTTCAAAAGATAATTACCAAATCTGATATCTTGTCTTCATTAGGAGACATATGTGCTTTTTGACTTAGGTCGGCGCCAGGTGGCGCCTGCAGGAGGAGACAAGTAGGGCTGCTTGCAGGAAGGGATAAATGGTACACTTCAGACATTGTTCCCCGCCAACCCTCTCAATTTTGGCACCCAAAATTGCCAACTCAGCCCTAATGCCATAGTATAAATAGACCTATGGGCAAGGTCAATAGGGGACAATTGAAATTGCACTATTACACTGCTAAAATCTCACTAGGCCTACCTAGTATTCTCTCCCTACACATTCTCTTAATGTTGAGTGCCTTGTTCCTTCACTCCCCACTGACATCCATCATTCTCAGGTGTTTCCCTTGAGAAAATTACTATTTTTGCTGTGAAAGTTCATCTTCTTGCATGAGTGAGTTGAAGATTGAGTTCCATTGTTACCAGAAGGAGAAGTTTTCTTATGAAGTTGCACCAGAAGACCTTGCAGGCAGTGTCCATTGGAGTGGGTCACGCCTCACCCTTTCCAGTTATTCATAGACCCCCGTCTCACTACCCTCCTACACTAGTAGAACTGATAACGGGCTTTTTTATGAGTTTCTGCTATTCAAAATCTCTAAAGTGTTTTTAAAGGTTATGTTAAAAACTTATTAACCATTTGAGGAAAATAACACTTCTTAAATCACCAAATTACAAGTTTGGCAAGTAAAGGTTAAACTGGTAATTTGCTTAAAGTGGAACATTTTTATGGAATAAAAATGTTAAGGAATATCTTTACACTAATGTCTGTGTGAAAATGAATTAAGTCCTAAAAGTTAATGAATTTAGTTTAAAGCACGCATGTGTGAATAAGGAACTTATATAAGAGAAGAAAAAAAAATCTAAGTGTTAATGGAAAAACGAACGGTTAAGTCCGGGTTTTGGCTTCCACCGGGTAAAAGTAAAGAGGTGGTATAATGTGGACAATTTTTTAAAAATGTTAAAACCCATGAAAGAAACTCAGATGACATCGGGATAAATCAAGAAATGTTCGGATCCCTTGTGTCAAAATCCCTAAATCATTGGCAAGAGCATATGGTGCACATAGTCGGCGATGTGGAGCCCGTGGAAGTATGCGCTATAGGAAGACTCCGAGAAAAAGGTTAAATGAATGTGGAATAAAAATAATGAAATGGGTTGTATGTGGTAAATGTGTTAATACAACCTAACTTGAATAAATGAAAAACTGTGCCAGTAAAGGCTGAATGGACAAGTTAATGCGTAAATTTACTAATGTCCATAAGATAAGGAAAACGAGTAAAGAAAGAGGATAAATGGGTGGTTAAAGACCCAAATGGTGAAATCCATATATAACACAATAATTTTTTCAAAGAATAAATAAGTATTTTCTAACACAGGGATTGCATGTGTTGAAAGGGAGCTTTTAGTTAAAAATACTAAAGGATATTTAAATAAATAAAAGGAGAAATTTCGGTAAAGGAATGGTGTTACTAAATTAAGTGTAAGGGTTTCAAGTGTTGAACCAGGTGTATTGAATAAAGTGGGAAATGTCAAGTATGAAAATTGAAAACCTTTAATAAGATTAAGGTTAATTAATTTGGCAAATAAAGTTTTCAAAAATAAATTGATTAATGCATTGGAACATATATTTTTCAAAGTTATACATATGTAGATATATACATATTTTCGCATGCATGTGGTTGTAGGGTGTGAGTATTCCTTTATGCTATTTGTTTTTATAATGCATGTATAAATCCCACTTGGAATAGGCTCAAAGCCCCCACTTTATTATGGCAGGTTGGGAGCAGTTTCGTATTTTGAGGGTGTTTTAGAGGTAAGTATATTTTATTTGTTTTGCATTAGTAGATCTATTTACATGGACTTAGGGGTTCTCCCCATAGGTCCTTCACGTAGTTATCTTGAAATTGGAATCGCATGCTAATAAGTGAAATATTAATTAAGTAAAAAGTGGACTAGCAACATTATTTATGTTGTTTCATTTCACTTCACACCTAACTACTCGATGTGGATTGGGTTAACTCATGGGTAATCCATAATTATGGGTTGGGGCTCTACAAATGGTATCAGAGCTCTAGGTTCAAGGTTCCTTTCGGTGGTGACGTGGTGAGGACGGTATCAGATCCTTCGACCTTGGTGTGGTTTGGCCCAGTCATGCTAGTTTGATGACGGTTTAGTTTGTGTCCTCGACGATAAGGTCAAAGAGGTTAGCAAAACAAGTAAATTAGTTCCAAATGGAATACGATCAAGTTAATTATTATAAATCACTTCCGCAAATTCTTTATTAATCATGCAAATATGTATGGGGGTCTAGGTAAGCTACGAAGTTATGACACCGTGGTTCGTAGTGTGAGGTGTTTATGTTCCAACGTTTATAGACGTAGAGTCTAGGCGGATGTAATAGAATGAAATATCACTCGTTGGGAAAGTGAGACAAAAATGTGAATAATCAACGATACAGATTGATAGTTAGAGTGTCAAAATTATGTAATGGGAGAGCGCAATTTTAATGTATATGTAGCCTTGGTGTGACGCATATGAGAGGTCAATAGTAATGTGATAATTAGGCAATTTCAATACTTGGGGTAATACATGATTGATGGTGAGGTCAATGAGAATATAGGTCGATGTATATCAAAGCTAGAAGATAAGTTACTCTTAGTTGTTAGAATGTTACCCCTGTGTGAGAGCACCCTGGTGGTTGTTGGTCGATGTATGTATCTACAAGTCTTATCTACGTGGCGAGGAAAGGATAGGTTCATTAGTTGAATACTTGGGATTGATGCATTGAAATTTATATACATCAACTATAATGTGGAGTTAGATGATCTTAACAATTGAGGTGACCTAAGAGAAAGCGTAGATAATCGTGGTGACTTGGTATCAAGTAAATGAGTTGTGATGTTGTAGACTAGGGCCTCTTATGACATTTTTAGGTTGGGCATCCTCTTGGGAGATACCCGAAATCCCTTGTCCTTCAAAAACCCTAGATGGTATTAAAATATAGAATCCCTTATGGCATTCATAGGCATGAGCCTCAGTTTTCGTAGGAAATGCTTGACATCATGTGTCCTACGAAAATATGTATAATCGTGTCATTTGGTAAATAGCATGTAGTATGAGGTCTACATAATAAGGTAATTCGGTTATAGTAATTGAACACTCAATGGAGTCAAATGATGTGGCCTAGTGAATTTAACTACGGGTTGGCATTCTGGGTACGCACGTGAGTTGCGTTAAATGCACTTTGTAAATAAGTACTAAGGTGGTTTGATGAAATTGACCATGTGGTAGTAAATTGGATAAATGTGTAAAATCGGTATTGATAATTCCTAGGATACATATACTAAGATTTATCTACTGAGTTTTTAATACGAATGGTACACGTCTCTTAGTAATAGTGAATTTAGGGTTAGGTCTTAAGTACTGCATTTGGGATTCATCATTACCGCAAGGTTTATGTAGTGATGTACATTTCGTTGTATTAGATCATGAGGTTGTGTAGCATAGGTCAGGGTATGACTTGTGGTTTCTTGTAATAGATGTGTATGTTGTTTAGATAAATAATTGACGTTAATGTTGTCACCTATGAGGCATTGGGAGTCATTGTTGTATCGAAGTTTACATAAGTGGTGGAGGACCATTAATGACAATAGTATGGTTAGATCATGACGAATTATGGAAATACTTTGGAGTTAGTGCTACGGCTTTTGTTTATATGTTTGTGTCATGATATGACCTCCGAAGAAAATTTAAAAAATAGGATGACAAATGCTAGGTGGTTCACTTGAGAGACTTGGAATACGATGACGTTCAATGGGACCTTTGGAGTTAGCGCTCGAGGGGAAGTGTTGATTATAGCACCTACGTGTGCTACCTGTGCGGCTAAGAAATAACAATAGTGAGTGAAATCCTTAGGTCTTAGGTAAGGGTAATGCTTGAAACTTTGAGGTGACATTATAATGATTATGATTCGAAATCATGCAGACTGTGCTAAGAATTGTAGCAATGGTCTGCAAGTTGATTGTTTGAAATGAGGAGATAGTGGTGTTTCACTTTATGAGAGTGATCTCCGAAACTAGGGTTAGTCATCGCAAATTAAAATTATGAAGACCTGGGTATGATGGTTCAGTGACTAGTGACAAGTGTTGAAGGAATGTAAATTCAAATGGGTAGTTTGTCTTACTTGCCAATGATAGGAATGTTGCATTATTCCTAAGGACAGAAGCCTAACATTTAAATTTTTGGAAGAAATTGGGTTTTGCATTCCGTCTGTCCAACACGGATGAATGATTCGTGGTTGGAACTCGTCAAGGGTAAGAGTTCAAGACATGGTATGTGGCAAGGATAAGGTTCTTAGTAGGGATCGATAAAATCTATAAAATTCAAGTGTACGTGGTGGGGTAGTACTCCGTGTGGGATGATTCGTTATCGAAACTCGATTGATTCTTTTGGTGTGGCAGTTGCCTAATTTGTTGAAATTCTCGTGTCTTCTTTGATCCAGGTGACCGGAATTTGTTAATAAATTATGATTAAAGTGTAGCACTCCGTAAACTCAGTAGTGATATGGAGTAAGCCGATTATGGCTGATGCATCATGGTATATGAGTGCACCTTTCTTCAGAAGCACCTTGTTCCTCACTAGTTTGTATGTGCGCGTGACCAATCGCGAGTGCATGTAGTTTACCTAGTTACTTGTTTGTTATATGTTAACATGTTTCATTAGCTAATCGATATAGGAAGGTACAAGCCAACCATGTGTCCCAGGGTCGTGACTTGAGAACATTTTGAATATTAAGATTTGATAGAACATTAGTTTCCAGTATTACACTCTGTGAAGATATATACTGATTGAGGATGTGATAGCTCATATATGATTGAGTGGTGATACCTAGGGTGACTCTAGGTTAGTTTAAGAGTCTTGTGGGGAATATCGAATGGGTTGACGAATATGATGTATTGTCTTGCGATTGTTGATGTGAATGATTAGAAGTGTTGAGGTTGTGCCACCCTAGGTTGGGCGTGATCCAAATTGTTCAAAGAAATGTAGATTGTGATTCCTAACATAGAAACGACCTGTCTTAATGAATTCATTATTAATATTGCCATATTTGATGAGTATCGATCATATCGAGGTTTGTTTAGGTAAACACGTTAGCTATGCATGAGATTTTACAATAAGGCCTTGAGGTTATCGTGATTAGAATAGCAACATTGGTTGATGAAATTGAAGTCCTTGGGTTTGGACCCTAGTGTTGAGGATGCCTAGGATTGGGAACCAATCATTGGTGATTGGATTATAGGTTGTGATGAACCAAGAACTCCGAGGACGAAATTCCATAAGAAGGGAATTTTGTAATTACCCACCTCGTTAAATAAAGAAATTAAATATATTTTATGTTAAGAGGAACAAAATACAATTCATTGGAAAGTTTGGGTGACCAATTGGATTAATTAATGAGGATTTGTGAATTATGAAATTATTGGTTGATAACTAATTAAATTATATATGTATTTTTTGAGTTGGAAATGAGTTGGGGTTTAAAATGCCGATGTAGAAAAATAGGATTACAAAAGTAATGAGACTAAGTTCCTTGTACCACTACCTTCAGACTAATTAAGAAAAAAGGAAATCAGTGGAGGAAAAAAAAAGATAAATGACGATAGTTGAACTGTCGGGGTCTTGGGAGAGGGAATACCCTTCGCTTGAACAATCAGGCCGGTCATTCGAACGATGGAGACTATCGCTTGAATGACTAGGACCGTCGCTCGAATAACCAGAGCATAGTCAGGTGCTCCTTTGCATTGTCATCTTCGAATTGGGTGGTTCCAATTGTTCTGAAATCTTGGGTCTTCCACACCTGATTAACGCAGAAGGAAAGTATATGTATTAGATTTATGGGCTTTACCTTTGGGAGAAAATAAATAAATATGGAACGTGATGTTGTTGTCCGCTATAATTCGTTGTCACAATTAGATCCATAGATCATAATTTGATGGTTGGGATTAAACCAAAGGGATGATGGAGGTGGTAGGGTTTTGTGACTTGGATTTGTATATATGAGTAAGAGGCGTGGAAACCCCACTGCCAAAAAAATAAAACCCTCAACCGATTCTCTCTCACTTGATATGTTATCCCCATTTTGCTTCCCTAGTGTAACAGTTTCACCCACACCAAAGAATCTCCTTTTTTCCTACATATAAAAATATGGAACCATGAGATGAAAGGGGCATTGTTGGAGGATTTTAATGGGTATTGAGAGGGCTTATTCTTGGAGGTTCAAAATAATATTTTGATGGAGTTTATTGAGATTCATTGGATCTTCCATGGAGGACTATTTGGTTGTGATTTTGTGACTCTCTTTAAGCATACCTTTGGATGGGGGGGGGGGGGAGTCACCTATCTTCACCACCACGACCACTTTGGAGATATTTAGGTTGGATAATCTAATCTTATGTTGGGACGTTATTCGTTAAATACTGTAGTCCTCTTGTTGTGTATGATTAAGACTAGTACTATCATAAAATAATGTTGGTTTTCATAGTAATTTGAAAATAGACACGCTTATGGAGTAAACATGCGTAGAAAGTATTATTTGTGTGTAGTTCCCATTAAATCTCAAAGTGAACATTTTTAAGGAATAAAAATGGGTAGAAAATATTATTTGTGTATATTTACCATTAAATCTAAAAGTGGACACTTTTATGGAATAAAAATGTGTGGAAAATATTATTTGTGTATTTTCCCTATTAAATATGAAAATAGGCACTTTTATGGAATAAAAGTGTGTAGGAAAATATTGTTGGTGTGTATCTTTTATTAAATCTGAAAATTGACATTTTATGGAATAAAATGTATGATGATATTATTTGGATGTTCTTTCTACTAGAACTAATAATGTGCATATTTGTGGAATAAAAATGTAGGAAATGTCATTTGGGTATATTCCTAATGAAAAAGATGTAATTAGCATCTTGCCAAATGAAATGTCGAAGGATGTTCATTTTGTTAAAATATTTGTGGAATAAATATTTTAAGTTTCGTATAAAATAGAGACTTTATGAAGAAAATGTAAAATTTGGAGTTAAAGTGAAGAGGGTATTATTCACGTGTTAAAGTAACAAGGGTGAAAAATTGAGCAAAAGTGTGATATTTAATAAGTGCTAAAATGTCTAAAGTGTTTTAAAGGTTTTGTTTAAAATTTATCAACCAGTTGAGAAAAATAAAAATTGTTAAAGTACCAAATTGCAAGTCAGGCAAGTAAAGGGTAAACTGGTAATTTTTTTACAGTGGCACATTTTTATCGAACAAAAATTTAAGGAATGTCTTTACACTAATGTATGTGTGAAAATGAAATAAGTCCTAAACGTGAATGAATTTAGTGTAAAGCACATGTGTGTGAATAAGGGACTTAAAGAAGAGAAGAAATAAATTTTCCTAGTGTTAATTGAAAAACGAACGGTTAAGTCCGGGTTTTGGCTTCGACCGGGTAAAAGTAAAGAGGTGGAATAATGTGGACAATTTTGTAAAATGTTAAAACACATGAAAGGGACTCGGATGTCACCAGGATAAAGCAAGAAAGGCCTGAAGCCCTTGGGTGAAAAGCCCTAAATCATTGGCAAGAGCATACGGTGCGCATAATCGGCGATGTCGAGCCCGTGGAAGTATGCGGTATAGGAGGACTTTGAGTAAAAAGGTTAAAGGAATGTGGAATACAAATCAAGAAATGGGTTGTGTGTGGTGAATGTGTTGATACAACCTAACTTGAATGAATGAAAAAATGTGACAGTAAAGGCTAAATGGACAAGTTAATGCGCAAAATTTACTAATGTCCATAAGATAAGGAAAACGAGTAAAGAAACAGGATAAATGGGTGGTTAAGCGACCCAAATGGTGAAATCCATATATAACACAAGATTTTTTTGAGACAAAGGGACTTTCAGAGAATGACTAATTATTTTCTAAAACTAGGATTGTGTGTGTTGAAAAGGAGATTTTCGATGAAAATACTAAAGGATATTTAAATAAATAAAAGGAAAATTCCTGTAAAGGAATGGTGTTGCTAAATTAAGTGTAAAGGTTTTAAGTGTTCAACCGGGTGTGTTGAATAAAGTGGAAAATGTCGAGTATAAACAATGAAAACCTTTAATAAGATTAAGGTTAATTAATTTGGCAAATAAGGTTTTCGAAAATAAATTGATTAATGGATTGGAACATGTATTTTTCGAAGGAATACATATGTAGACATATACATATTTTTTCATGCATGTGGTTGTAGCGTGTGAGTATTCCTTTCTGCTATTTTTTTCTATACTTCTTGTATAAATCCCACTGGGCATTGGCTCATAACCCCCACTTTGTTATGGAAGGTTGGGAATTTTGAGGACGTTTTACAGGTAACTATATTTTATTTGTATTGCAATAGTAGCTCTGTTTACTTGGACTTAGGGGTGCTCCCCATGGGTCCTTCACGTAGTTATCTTCAAATTGAAATCGCATGCTGATGAGTGAAATACTAATTAAGTAAAAACTGGACTAGAAACATTATTTAGGTTGTTTCATTGCACTTCACACCGAAAGGCTCAATGCGGACCGGGTTGACTCACGGGTAATCCATAAATATGGGTCGGGGCATCACATATACTAATTTTAAGGCCCACTTTTGATTTCTTTTGCGAAAAGTGTTTTAAGGATGACAAAATAATTTCTCTATTTATGAAAAAAACTTTTCCAATTTTTAATTCGCACCAAGTTGTGAACTAATTTTAACTTAACCAAATTTTATCTTGATTAATCCTAAACAATCATCTAGTGATTAAAGCAAGTAAAATAAAGTAAAGAAAATAAAACTTACAACCCCGGATGTATGAGGAAACCACAACGGGAAAAAACCTCGAACGACCCAAACCAGACAATCACTATGAATGTGGAATTACAATGAACAGACATAGGTCTTACTCAACGACTCGATACCCAAAAGACTTGACGCTTCTCTGATCTTTCACCATGCCTCTCATAGTGCCCATGTAAAAATTCCATCTTACACGATACATGTCCAAAACACACGCATCCACCTATGTCTAGGTATCGATCGATATGGCTTGTAATGTCTACAATGTTGACCATGACTCTTCCGCTTCTCTACCACAAAACCCAACAAAGTTCTATCTAAAACAACTCTTCTTGGTGCAAATAAGATCACTATATCATATATCAATGAAAGCTCTTAATGTGCAATGAGCATAAACGTTCTGGTTCGTAAACTATTTTTTCTAGAATGCACACTTCTGATATCTGATGGAAACATGCCTATTTATATTTTCTTTAAGGTGGTAACTCGTTCAAGAAAAACTGGCATGTCGCTCAAAAGAGATATATCTTTTGCTCGAACGACCAGTCAGGTCATTTAAATGACGTGGCGTATTAGAGTCACACTTAAATACTATTCTAATCCATCCTTCTCAAATTTAAAACGAAGTGTAAACTGATTCAAAAATATTAAAAATATTTTCTAATAAAGATAACATCCTTAAACATTTTAAAATAAATTTCGAGTCCCAATAAAATTACGCATTCATACCTGAGTGATATTGGAATGCAATTAAACTTGAAGACAAATAAACTTTCACCAATTAAACCTTCAGGATAAATATTTCCTTGAAACTTTGACGCAACGTCTTCAATAAACTTCAACATGTCATAGTCTATGTGGGATTGTGACAATAAAAATACGATATATGACTCAAACATGTTTTCTTCCGGGAATCGGTCAAAATAATACAATGAACTCAATTGAAAATTTTGTCCTTACAAATCCCCCACTTTTACTATTTTGGGACAAACCCAATTGTGAAATGCCTAAGTCAGGTCGTCAAGCCATATGACGTGTAAATCCCATCCCATAAACTCAAAAAATAAAAATACAGGAAAAGTCTAGAAATAATGGTCCGACAAGCATGAACTATCTCTAAATGTCTCAATGTGATGTAATCTTGAAATCTCAAACCTCTTTAAGCAAACCTACACATATGAAACAGGCAAATACCAAATAAAGAATGGAGGAACAAATGATATAAACTATTATGAAAAAAATAACGAATCATTTCTTATGTGAGAAAAACTTGATATCAATTTGTAAATAACAATTAAATCAGGATACCAAGGTCATCACATAAAATCTCCCCCTACATCACATACATATCTACCCACTTTTGTCTCGAATAGACACCCCGGTGAGAAGATAAACATATCCAGAATCAATGAAATAGATCTAAATAAACATTAAACAACTGGCTAATAATGATAAACAATATCATATCCATATCTATCACACAATAAACACACAAATGATTGAGCAATTCACGCATGTGTGACCAAATGATCCAATGTAGTAAAATATCAAATCTATAAAAGTAAAATGCATAAAGAAAAAGCAGAAGCAACCAAATAGTACCAAATATATAACCATAAGAATCGCGGTACTGAAAAAGAATTAAACAGAAATCAAGGCTGGTCCGTCGAACGAAAATGCCCAGTGGCTCAAATGACATGGGCTTCTCGTTTGAAAGAAAACTAAACTCCCATAATAAATGAATAAAATCATACAGTTTCGCTGAGTGAAAAAATTAGGTGGAAAAACAGATTGGAAGGGGCAGAAAACTATAAAACAATATCAAAACAGTAGAGAAAATAACAAAAATAATATAAGTTAGATGCTAACATAGTACCTATGTGCTCAAACATGAACATGTAATCTATGGGCATGAACTACAACAAGTGCATCACAATTCCAACACATCGAAACGATCAAAAAGCTCTACTTTATAGCTATAAATAATCAAACTTTATTTTTCCATATGTGACAATTAAAGTCAGATCTTAATGAACTAAACAAACAACGTGCACACAAATCCAGAAATTTCACGATTCTACAAATAATAGTGTCATGATACGATTTTTTTAATGTTAGGATTCATGGTGCAAACCCATTTATTTTTTATCCATCCAAAATCTCTCAAATATATCATATTTTTCTTTAGGAATGAATATAAAAAAAATTGGACCGTTTTGGCATATAATGTTTTTATTTCCTTTTAATTTTTTGGGCTCTTTTAAATGGTGGATTTCACGATGACTTAATTTTAGACTCTCACAATCCCTTCCCGTGAAAACTCATCATTTTTTCAATTATAATCCTCATGGTAAATAGTTATTACATGCAGACCTCCTTCTTTAGTCTACTTATGCCTAGATGACAAGATTGTGATTAGAACGTCTCACCAAACTCAATTATGCAAGAGTAGTTAAACATCCATATAAACTCGTGCATGTGTGCAAAGATGGCTTATAAACAAACTCGAACCAAAAAGCATATCAATTTCTAAATAACCACATAATACAATGGTTAAGATCATTCTGAGTATCAATATTTATGACCAAATGTCCTAGTCGCAAGGATAATGGAAGGAAGGGGGGTCCAAGCACACTAGTATGCCACATCAAGCATATAAACTCAAAAACAAAAAAACAAAAATAAATCTTTTTGTATTTTTCTCAAAAATAATTAAACCAAAACTTTTTTTTGTTTTTATCAAAAATATTTAAACCAAAAATCTTTTTGTATTTTTTTAAAAATTGATCAAAAATAAAATATTTTTGTATTTTTCAATTAAGTCTCAATAGATGAAAAATATAATACAAAATGATACACATGGTAACAGAATCGTCCTTTAGATTTAGCATGGTAAGAATCAAGTGCAACATAATGAGAACCATGAAGTCATAATCCTAAAGCCTCTAAGTCCGATTTCCTAACCCAAGTAAGTGTGACATAACAGGTGGGGATTTTTGGTACCGAAACGACTTTATTCCTAAACATCCAAGGATCATTCCTAAGGTCATATAAAAAACGTTGAATGTGAACTCCCCTAACACAATGGGAACAAGTGTAAATACAAAGAGAATGATCACCAAAATTTCGACCTCTCCTCACGTTCCTAGTGGGATCTCTAACACGATTTGTAATGGCTTTAGGAATGGAAACACTATCATTGTACCCTATACCAAACCTATCTCTCTTGACTTGGACGGTTCCTAACATCCTATTCAACTTTTTCGACCAATATTCCACGTCAAACTTAACCTTACTCAAGTCTTTCAACTTCTCCTCCAACTCACAAATCATAGACTCAAGCACAAGCCTAAACTCCTCAAACTCAAGAACCTATTTTTTCAATGCCTGCATCAAACCACGAAGTCTACCTCTTTCTTTCTCCACATATTCTATCTTATGCCTAACCTTTCTCTCCCATGCCTTAAGATCCTCAATCAACACATCATTATTTTATACGACATGCTCATTCAACCTAGCTTGTAATTTAGATTTATCCTTTTTCACTTTAACTGCCTTAGCATACAACTCATTAAATGAAACTTACAACTCTTTCACATCAATCTGCGCCTGATCACCCTCACACACTTAAGACGCACTCTCAATGGCCTCAAAAGTGTCACTCACATGAGAATCTTTGTGGGAAGATTTATCTTCATCGCTCACATGGCATGCCAAGAAAGCAACAAACATGCTCTCACTGGGGGAACTCTCTCCCTCTTACGGCTCACTATCACTTAAGGAGGCAGTATAAGCTATCGGTTTCTTTCCCTCTTTCTTAAGTTTAGTGGGACACTCAAAAACCTTGTGACTGTACCCCTCACACACAAAACACTTATCCGACTCAACCCTATTAAATTTCTCATTCTTATCTTCAGGGGTGGAATGGACTCAACCTTGTTTTTTTTTAATTTCAAAAACTTTTTGGAATCTTTCGATTGCTTTTAAAATTTAAGAAACTTTTTGAACTTCTTTTCGAACAAGGCGTCATCCTCAAAATCATAATTGAAATCGTCATTTGAAACATTAGTTTCCTCCCTCTTGGATTTTTAAGCAATGCACTTTTTCTTTATTTGGCACATGCTTGGAGTTAAACATATAGAGTTCATAGGTTTGAAAGTTACCTACAATCTCTTCAAGTTTCATCAAATCAAGCATACCTAGGAAATTTAAAATAGTCACTTTTGCATCAAACCTACTACGCAAAGATTTCAAAATTTTCTTTATCACACGGTTATCGAGAACCTTCTCTTGTAGGTTAAACGACGAGTTGACAATATTAGACAACCTAGCGTAAAACTTATCAAACAACTCACTATCTAACATCTTAATTGTCTCAAACTATGTAATGAGGTTTTGTAACATAGACGCCCTAACCGTGCTAGTGACCTCGTGAGTAATTGCAAGTGTATCACAGACCTCTTTTAAAGTTTCACAAGTTATAATTCTATTATACTCTTCAGTTGTGACATGTGAGGAAAAAATGTACAGACCCTTAGATTCAGTCTTAATGTTGTGTTGGCTTAATTTTATTATACTCTTTTAAAGTTTCACAAGTCTCCGATTGAGTCTTAATGTTGTGTTGGCTTAGTTTTGGACAAAAACATTTGAGTCATAGGATAGAGTTCAAGTTTATCAATTCAAGCCTATGACCTATTTGTTGAAGACGTAGCGGCCAAGATTAAGGCTTCATCAAATGCCGTGTTTGTTGTGACTCGTTTCTACGTCAACAACATGTGTTACATTTACTCCTAAGGTATGAATGCATTACATATTTATGTAGGATCTTGGAACAAGTTTTATTGGGTGTACTTTTATTTAAACTAGGGTTTATTTTCATACGGTTTCTTTAAAACTTTAAAATAAAGTTTCTGGGCTAAAAATTAAATTTGAAGCTTTCTGGAAGTTCGTTCGAAATTATCGTTCGAATGAGTTTTTCGTTCGAACGATTTTTCCAACGATATTTTCCTTATGGCCACTGGAACTTCGTTAGAATGGTCGTTCGAACGAGATTTTTCCCGTTGTGGCTTTTTCCTCGTACATCGCGGCATAGTGATTTATTTGTTTATTTTATCTTATGAAAAATTCACCTTAGATGCATGCTTAGTTAAAAAGATAAAATCTTGTTTAAATCACTAGTTATTTCATTTGGTGCTAAATTAAATTTGGGTATATGTTAATTTAATTCAAGTCATCATTTAATTTGTTAAAATTGGTTTGGCCTAATTTGGTTGAAGGCCCCCGATTTTAAATTCCTTTTAAAATCGTAATATTTCCTTTTTATGAAACGGATGCGGAAGCGTAAAAGGTGATGGTTCAGTTAAAACAAAATTTTAATTTCAAATTAAAATACAACCAAGTGAAAATATGATTAATACACACACGGTATTGATTTCACTTAAACACAATTAATTCATTCAAGTCTTAGAATTTGACTAAGTCATATTTATTATTATTTCCATGTTAGGCCAAACCAGTTTTAACAATAGACTTGAATTAAATAAACTTTACCCAAATTTAATTATGCACCAAATTAAATTAAGTGTGACAATTAAAACCAACTTTATCTTGAATTATCCTAAGCATGAGTTATAAGTCAGTATGCAAGATAAAATAAATCAATCACACAACGCCGCGATGTACGAGGAAAAACCCAAGACGGGAAACAACCTCGGACGGCCCTAGCCTCAAATCCACTAAGTACGAAATTTACAAATACAAGATAGAAAGGCTTACAACACACGACTTGATCCCTCTCAAGCCCCGACGCTTCTTCTTGTAGATACCTCTTCCTAGCGGATAACCACGGAGCTCCACCGCGGTCTCGGAGTCCACCGATCGGACTTTGTATAGTCACCGTCACCCGAACAAGGAGCCTTTCTCCAAATGGGTAATGCCGCAACAAACAGCTTCTTCTTTCTTTGATGGATGTAGAAGCTAACCCAAAACTTCTCTTTGAACGGAAGAGATGAACCCGGTGCCAAAACTCCAAGCAAGAGGTATATATATTGAAACTTGGATAAACAAATAATTGGGTATAAACTAGAGTGGTGTATATTTTTCTCTATGTAAAAATCTCACTCAAAACACAAACATTTTCCTTAAACAATTTAGCTCTCAAACTCTCTCTAAGAGATGAAATAGAATGGAAAAGTTAAGATGGAAAATGTTATTCCCACACATAATAAAGTCTGAGAAAAGTTGGTTAAGAAACAAGTGGGGAAGTGGGAGAAAAACTGCTTAAAAACTGCCAAAAATTGTTCCCGCCTGGCATCTCATTCGAATGACATTTCGTTCGAATGAAATCTCGTTCGAACAAAATCTCGTTCGAATGACATCTCGTTCGAACGAAATCTCGTTCGAACGAGTCTTCTAACGAAGTTCCAGTATGACCTCGTTAGAAACTCATTGGAAATATCGTTAGAATGACAATCTCGTTCGAATGACATTTCGAACGAAGTTCCAGTATGCCATAATCGGAAGTCGTTGGCAATCTCGTTCGAACAACTTGTGGTTCGAACGACAATCTCGTTTGAACAACAGTTCGAACGAACTCACAGAAAGTTCAAAAATTCTTTTTAAGCCCATAAACTTTTATATACTTTATATATAAGTTTTAATAGAAAACATTCTGAAAACAAAACGCAGTTTTGAAAACCTAACACCCAAATAAACATGTTCCAAGCTCCAATATATATATAAGTGCATTCATACCTTGGGAGCATGGAACAACGGTTGATGACGTAGAAACGAGGCACATAAACCACGGCATTTTGATGAAGCTTTATACACTTGGCCGCTACGTCTTCAACAAACACGTCATAGGCTTGAAAGATGATCAATATACTCTATCCTATGACTCAAACGTTTTTGTCCGGAATTGAGCCAAAACTACAAAGGACTCAATTGGAAATTTGCGTCCTTACATTGGTATTATTGAAAATATGACTTAGGCAATTTTTAGGACTTAAGTTAAATTTGTTTAAGTAAAAAATGTATTTGTTGAGTAATCTAATTTCACTTTAAGTTTAGTTTAATTTTAATTTGAAAGAAATTAAAATTTGGTGTTTGTGTGTATTTTATTGAACCATCTCACTTCTGCATGTCAAAAAGGAAATTGAATTATTTTTTTTGGAAAAATTAAAATTTGGGGGCCTCCTGGACCAACAAGTCGCATCAGAGCATTGATTTAGAAAGCCTCGCGTTTTCAAATTGGTATCAGAGCCAGAGTGCTAATTTATTGCGTCAAATATCCATTTTTCGGCTTTTATAATTTATTTATTTATTTCGTGGTTCATTTTTTTACTCACTCTCATTTTTGTTTGGTATCTCTCGATGGGGCGTCTTAATGATAATTTGTCCATTTCTAATGATAATGAAGTTTTTGCTATTCAAGAGGAATTTAATGGGTTTAATAAGTATAATGAAAATTTAAGAGAATTAAATGTGAGATTTGCAAAAAGAATTAAGTTTCTTGAAAATGAAAATTTATGTTTTAAATGTAGAATTGAACTTTTGCAAACCTCGCTATCTCAAAAAGATATTTTTTGTGAAAATATCATGGACATAAATCTCAATTTTAATATTTTAAATATTTTCGAGAAAGAGAGTAATAGTCGAGAAAAGACTCTTAGGTGCAAGTTTGCTCACATTGAGGGGGAGCGTGAAACCTTCTAGGAGTTATTGAAAATTTAAAGAAGGAGTCCCGTAAAATTGAGGAGTCTAATTTATTACTTGAGTTCAAAATTTTAAAAATGAAAAATGATTTACAAGACTCGAGTAGTAGTTGTAATGGTTCTATCTCATCTAGTTCAAATATTTTCGTTGCTAAAGCTAAGATCATTGTTTGTTTCAGAAGGTCGACTTTATCCAAGGACTTTAGAAAAGGTCACACCTTAGGTATCATTACTCGTGTTTTCACATGCTTGCATTATGGTATGAAAGGTCACCTTAGGTCATTTTGTTTTGACCTTAAAAGAAGTCCTAGGAAGTCTATGTCTAGCATTTCATTAGTTCTCAAATTCCATCATTTCAAAAATACATCTATATGGGTTAGTAAATCATTTTTATACACTCTAAATATTAGATTTGTTGATTCTCATTTACTTTAACATGAAACCTCCCTTGCTAAATTTAAAGGTTGAATGTGTTAGTTTTGTTTGCATACTTTAGCTTTTGTGCCTCATGCTATATCACCATGCTAATTGTATGCTTGTCTTAATCATTTTCTAGTCTACGCTCCATGCTTAATCCCATGCTAGAATAATGATTTTTGTTTATCTTTTGTATTATATTTCCTTCATTTTAGTTTGCATTAAATGAAAAATATAAAAATATGTTGTTTATCATTTGTGTTTCATCTCTTTAGTAATTTAAGATTAATGAAAAATACAAATGATTTTTGTGTGTCTTTTGAGTAAATATTTTTATTTTTTGTTAAAAATTGTCAAAAACTCAAAAAAAAAATTGTGTGTATTTTAGTTTGACACACTTTATCTGGCATATACTTGTGTTTGAATCCCTTCTTTCTCGCATCCATGTGGCTAGAACTTTGGGTTAAGATTTTCAATCCTTGAAATGTTCTTTACCATGCTTATATGGAGTAGTTGGATTTTGTGTTGCTATAATGGATTCTATTTTCATATGCCTCTTTTCACACATGCACGAGCTCATTTGAAATTCTAACTTCACATGTTATATTTGAGCTTTGTGAGTTGTTCTCCTTCCAATATTTTCATCTACATATTATATGATCTAGTAGGACTAATGGATGTTAAAATCCGTTGCACGTGAGATTTGTGTGAGACGTAAAAAATTATATATATATATATATATATATATATATATATATATATATATATATATATATATATATATATATATATATATATATATATATAAATGTGCACAGGGAAGGGCTCCGAAAGGAAAAATCATCCTTTGCGAGTAAGCCACCGTTTGTTTGGACCTAAAAGAAATACATGGTCCAAAGGCCTAAAAATAAAATATGGCATTCAAAAGAATAACAATTGATAAGGCCTATGTTTAATTGATATATTTATTCAAAATTACATATGCTTATTGAGGGAGATTGGATGGTATATCAACTGTTTGCACGATGTCTGTTTATCTTAGTTGTACTTTGAATGTCACGACTCTATTGGTTTGTAGAATCATCAAAAGTCTAGGCTTGTATGCATTGTGTATGTTTGTTCATTGAGTTCAATTTTTAATGTCACATAAGGTTATATTCAAATGTGATAAAGTTTGCAACCAAATGAGAACTCCATGAAAATATTTTAAGTGATTGGGTTTAAATTTAATTGTTACTAGTTCACACCCCAACACTTTCGTTTCCATATAACACATTTTGTCCATTAGTGAAAAGCTTATTTTATTTTGTGTCATGTGTGGTGTTTATACCTAGTATATGTGCGTGTGCGTTAATGATATTTATTATGTACTCATATATGAGGTATTTTATTTGTCTTTGGCTTGCCTTCTAGTCCTTCTATACTTCTACTTCATAATTGGTATCTATCTTGTTTAATTCTTTGTTGATATCACATGCTTAATACTTATGTATCATATTGGTATCATTTTCTTGCATCTTAGTTGGTATCCTTTATTATTTACATGGATTAGTTATGCTTTTGTTGCCTATATGCTTTCATGTTCTATGCATTGTATGCACTTTTGTTAATTTTATCACATCTGTCTATTCATGAACAAAAATGGGGGAGAATGATAGGGGATAAATGGTATCTAATCCTATTATCATCTTATCTAACTTTAGGAGATTTAACTTAGTGGGAGAGCACTCTCTTCTTAGTTTAATCATAGTTGATAATGGGGAGAATTAATTTAGGGGGAGTAATTATTTTAAATTGCATTTAATATTTTGATATTCCCTATGCATTTGATAGCTTGCTTAAGTGTGCAGGAATTCTTCTAAATGGAAACTTTCATCGTCGACAAAGATATTGATCCTTGGGTTGTGAGTCAAGCTATTGTATTTTTTTATTTTCGGTGGGATATTTTTTAGTTCTAGTAGAGCTTGACGACCCTTTAGGATTTTTGTTGGTTTTGGTTCCGGAATAACCAAAGGGGGAGATTTGTAAGGACACAAGTCTCCGATTGAGTCTTAATGTTTTGTTGGCTTAGTTTTGGACAAAAACATTTGAGTCATAGGATAGAGTTCAAGTTTATCAATTCAAGCCTATGACCTATTTGTTGAAGACGTAGCGGCCAAGATTAAAGCTTCATCAAATGTCGTGTTTGTTGTGCCTCGTTTCTAAATCAACAACATGTGTTCCGTTTGCTCCTAAGGTATGAATGCATTACATATTTATATAGGAGCTTGGAACAAGTTTTATTGGGTCTACTTTTATTTTAAACTGAGGTTTATTTTCAGAAGGTTTATTTAAAACTTTAAAATAAAGTTTCTGGGCTAAAAATTAAATTATAAGTTTTCGGGAAGTTCTTCGAAATTGTCGTTCGAACGAGTTTTTCGTTCAAACGAGAATGTCATTTGAACAAGTTTGCCAATAATATTTCCCTTATGGCCACTGAAACTTCGTTAGAAGGTTAGTTCGAATGAGACTTCATTTGACTGAAAATCTCATTCGAACAAGATTTTCGACGGGAAATTTAATTGGCAGTTTTTAGCAGTTTTTCACCTCTATCCCACTACTTTTTCCCCACTAACTTTTAACAGATTTAATATGTGCGAGAACCAACCTTTTTAATCTAAGTTTTTCACATTCCTCCATCTCCTAGAGAGAGTTTTAGAGAGTTCAACTTCAAAGGAAAAAGTTCATGTTTTAAGTGTTTATTTTTTCAAGAAAAAATTCTTAAACACTTTTACACCCATAGTTTGTTTATTCAAAGTTTTCATATAAATATATTGCTTGGAGTGTTTGGCATCGGGTTTACTCTACCAAGTTGAAGAGACCATTTGGGTTTACTTCTACATCCCTCAAAGAAGAAGTCTCATTATTTTTCTACGACATTGTCACACGGTGAAAGGCACCATGTGTGGTTGACGGTGTTCCTAAAGTATCATTGGTGATTCCAAGGTTCCGGTGGAGTTCCGGGATTGTCGACTGGGCGAAGGTGTTTACAAGAAGACGCGTCAAGAATTGAAAGGAGTCGAGTCGAGGAAGTAAGTCATATGTCTTGTAATTGTATAACCATACTAAGTGGACTTAAAGCTAGGGTCGTCCGAGGTTTTTTCCCGTTGTGGATTTTTCCTCGTACATCGTGGCGTAGTGATTTATTTGTTTATTTTATCTTATGCAAAATTCACCTTAGATGCATGCTTAGGTAAAAAGATAAAATTTGGTTTAAATCACTACTTATTTAATTTGGTGCTAAATAAATTTGGGTATATGTTAATTTAATTCAAGTCAACATTTAATTTGTTAAAATTGGTTTGGCCTAATTTGGTAATATTGAAAATATGACTTAGGCAATTTCTAGGACTTGAGTTACATTTGTTTAAGTGAAAAATGTATTTGCTGATTAATCTAATTTCAATTTAAGTTTAGTTTAATTTTAATTTGAAAGAAATTAAAATTTGGTGTTTGTGTGTGTTTTATTGAACCATCTCGCTTCTGCATCTCAAAAAGGAAATTGAATTATTTTTTTGCGTAAAATTTAAAATTGGGGCTCCTGCACCAACAAGTGGTATCAGAGCATTGTTTAGAAAGCCTCGCATTTTCAGAGGATGTAAAAATATTAATTTTGAAAGTAAAGTTATAAATGTATATGCATATATGTATGCATATGTTTCGAGGATTATTCGTAGAACTATTTCACGAATTTTGTCATTTTTTAATATATAATCACATGTTATAATCATAATATAATGATATTAAACAATGTATACTTATGGTACGTTACTTGATGTTCAGGGTGGTTAGAGTAGTTAATCTCTTTGAATTTTTCAGGATGGGCTAGAGTTGGTTGATTACTCGTTTGAAGGTTGGTTAAGGGTCGGTTTATTTCAGAATATGATAAAATCGTAAGATTTGGTTCAATACACTATAATAAAAAAAATCATGGTTGGTTGATTACTATATACCAAGGTAGTAATTAAAGTATATAATTTATAGCGTAACGCAGTTAAGGAGTTGGTTGATTAATTTATGGAAGGATGGTCAGGTTATTTGTTTGGTACTTCTTGATGTCTAAATTTGGGTTTTATATTTTGGGAATGATATTATCTCAAGTTACCCAAATTTATAATTACAGATGAATATGCTATGATAAAGAAATGAAGGAAATACAAAGAGACTCAAAAATTTTATGTGGTTCAACCAAAAAATGGTCCCTACAACCATGGGGTGATGTCACTATATGTTTAGGGATTAGTAAAAGTCTTTTAATAATAGTTTTTAGGGTTAGAAGAAAGTGGTTATATCCCTCAGCTAAGAGAAGTAGTGGTCTATTTATAGTAGCTTGAAGTTAAAGTGATGGAATTCATTTATACACTAGGCTTTTACATCTTTACAAGATAATATACAGTTGGATATTTATTCACGTGCATGTGTAAAGTGGTTGTTGAATATCCCATGTGAGTCTATTCACATTACTAATAGTTCATCTTCGGAGTGTGGTTGGATGGATGGCCAACCATGAGATATCTGAGCCAATTGGGTTTATCCTCTTTTTGAGGCTTCATTGGTAATGTTGAAAGGAATCACAATTTCATTTGCTCACTTGGCCTAATTATTTTAGGCTATAACAAAAGCCCCCAATACGTCATACCTGGTGGGATAATGAAAGAATGGAGTATTCATCTTCGAAGATGCTCGTTTCCTTAGGAAGGTATTAGTCGACAGTCAACCTCAAGTAATAGTAATTTTTTAATCCATCACACTAAGTTGATGGCAACTTGGTAAATATTTGGAAAAATATTGAATTGTCTAAGGGTATCCCAGTCTTTTGGACGTTTTGGAATACGGGACACCATCGATATATGAAATGTTTGGTACATTTAATCATTTCAAACCATGGAGATTAAGGGATTTCATCCTTCCTATAAAAGATATTTTCCTCCCAAATCTCATTTCACCTTAAATTCAAAACTCCCTATTTCACTGTAGAGCCTTTTACTCAAGTATTGAGGAAAAAAGTTCAGCAAGATATTTGTTTTCACTATAAGAATATTTTCTTTGTCATCTTTTCCTTTCTGAGTTGTAATATTGTGTATATTGTGGATGAAAGTTCGACGGAGGAGTTTAGGGTAAAATGTAAGATCCCTGATTAGATAATAACTGAACTGGTCACTGTCCCATGTGATTTATGTTCTTTCGATGAAGGTACTTGGACTTCAACCATTTTTATAGCTGAGTGTGGAGTCAGATGCCAAACTAATCATTTGATTATCGAGTGTTGTAAGTATTTTTTCGTAGTCTCGGCTCAGGCGGACTAAAACACATGGAGAATAATAAACGGGGTCAATCACATTAATCATCCATTTGGAACCCATATAAGAATAATAGAGTTGATGTATTGTTACAGTTGGGGAACCAATGGTGAGAACATTTATTATCTGAAGATCGGATATTCCAACAAAGTGTTGGTGGTTAATTTGTCTTATTCTAATAATTATTATTGGGATTACGTCTTAATTGTTGAGGATTGGTAGTTTCCTCCTATTCCCGAGGGTGAATAATGCATAGGGCCACGTTGCCCTCAGAAAGGGCATGGCATAGGTCTACATCCTTTTATTTTCATATTCTTTACTTTTTCTTGGCTTCGCCATATTCATTTATTGACCAATATTTTTTATTTGTGTTTTGCAGAGAGGAAAAAGAGAGATTGTCTACTTGACTCTGAAGTGAACTTTATGGATATGAAGCTTCTGTGGTTGGTTCAGCAGAGACTAGAAGAAGCTCATCCTCGCTCGGAATCTGTGTTGTTGAATTACTTAAGTTCAATCACATCATTTATTGCTCAACCTAAATAAGAAATAACTGATATTCCCATTGATTTAGAATAGCTAACCTCATCTTCTTCGATAAATACTTCAGAATCTCCTTCCAAAGCAGAAAGGAACATTATTATTGGAGGAATCTCATCCTCCCTTGAGTATTGAATATTAATTATGTACCAATAATTACTTAATCCTCCCAAAAGATGGTGAAGAGAAAAATACCCAACCTCCTTACCAAAGTCAAGTCTCCTCCCTCAGCTGGGAAAAAAGATATTGTTGAGGGCAATTCCAAATACCCTATTGTAGTGGTGATTATGAGGAGAGATCACCAGTTAGGGAGTCTTCGTCTAATGTGAAGGTCACTTTCAAAGATTTGAAGGATTATCTAGACACCATAAAGAAGGCACAAATAAGAGACCATGAAAAATGGAAATGCATACTGGAGTTGGTTTATAAGGATAAAAATAATGCAGTGATGGCTAACGAGGAAGCCACAATGAAGGCTTACTAGGCTGAGAGCACTGCTACTACTGTGGAGGGCAAGTACAAGGGTCTAAAGGCCAAATTCAAGAAGGAAAAGGAATAAGAACTTTTCATTTGTGGTTTTCTGGGGTGACTATCTGAAGAAATCATCCTATAAAGAAGGATGGGATGCTTCTCTCAAGAAGGTCGGCACATCTAAGGACTCCGAGCTATTATAATAGTTCAAACCTGGTACTCCTCCGATAAATGATGAGGAAATGGATGATAAGGAGGGAGTGGCTAAGTCTTCAGTGGGTCCTGAGATGGCAGTGGTAATAGCTAGTTTTGAGGATGAGGTGTTCAGGACAAGGAGGAGGTGTATCCATCTTAGGATTATTTCAGTATTCTACATCTTGTAATAGTATTCTTTTATAGTCTGCACTGGTCCCTTTTTATCTATTTCTTTCAATAATTTTTAATGAAATTTCCCTTATGTTTCTACAAATGTGTCGATCCTTATTATGCCTTTTCTTTAACATTTTTTTATTCATGCCCTATTTTTTAGTTTAACTCCAGGAGAGCTGTTATGGAAGCTGTCGAGAGTGACTTGTATAAAAGGAGTGTTCAAATATTTAGGGCATGTCATGAGGATGTGCAAGAGGAAGAACTAGAGCAGCTACTCGTCCTAAATGCCTCCAATCAAGTTAAAAAAACATGCATTCACCTGCATAGGTTATTAAGAAAAATTATGGTGACAAATGTTTCATATTATGAAATGATACCCCAATTGTAGACAGATCATAAACAATCTCTCACCAGTTGAAAGCTGACTATGAAGGGAAGTTTTCTTGTCTAAGCAATGAAAGTAATTTTGACAAGAAGTTACAGGACATCTCTTTGACTTATAAGGAAAAGGAGTTTATAAATAAATATGAGGTGAACAGTTCTTTGGTGCTCGCTAGCTTATTAGAGAAGGAAAATAACATGTTGAGGAATGAGTTGAAAGGATTAAAGAAACCTACATATGTTGACCAAGGTGATGGGGTTTCTTTTCTGGAGAAAGACAATTCAAGGCTAATTAAGGAGATGGAAAAAATAAAGAAATCCATAGGCATACAATCATCTAAGTAGGTTGTGGTTGCTAAGCCCACATGTGAGGAGGAAAGTACCAAGAAGACTTTGGTTGATCAGGACAATGTGATAAAGAATAAGTCGACCAATATTAATAAACTAAATGAAATGGTTGTTTGTCTTACCTTCCATTTCCATAAGCATCCACGTACCAATTGGATCAAAAGTTTTGACTAGGCCTTGGTACACATGGGCGAGGAGATGGAACAATCTAGGAAAGAAGGTTATAAATTGGATTGGTTTGTTGTGACAGTTCTAAAAGTACCAGAAGAGGATAATCTACGGCATTAGAATGACCCAGGATGTCTAGATCATCCTACTCCTCCATTTAGGTTGGACATTAATTTAACTCCCATCAATGATATACCCATAAGCCTAGTTAGAAAATACCTCAAGTACTATGGCCTTTATGGAGGATATACTCTCGTCTGACCTCTGCACTTAGTGGAAAGGCATAGCTCCAGTAGACAAAATAGGCATAGGGAGTTAGGGTTTACTGTTCTTCCTTTAGCTATGGATGTTGCTTCCAAAGGGTTGGAGAAATCCCATGGGAAATGTCGAGTCAAATCCGAAATTTTGATGTTGGTCTTGTGTTGAGGTTATTATGATAAACAAGAACTTGTATTAATGTCATATTTTTATTATCTTTAATAAAATATGAGTTACTGTTTAATGTTTCTATGTATGGTTGTGTCCTACAAGTAGCTTAACAGAATGATTATGGTCGGCTTGTAGACAACTAATCTTCTTAACTGGTTACCAATATAGACGAACCTAAGTTGTCTATCCTCAGATTCTATGAATGCACTTGTAATTGTCCGAATGGATCTTGTCATTTTTAATTAAGTGTTTATATTAGTTACCATTGGCGACCAAATATTGTACGATTTTTCCTTAATATGGACAAGTAAAACTTCTTGTTCTTAACGTTAAGAGGTCATACATGAAGTTTTAGGATTTAAAAACTTCTTTTTTATGACTTGTCAAAAATGAAGTCATACATTAAGTTTGATGTTATACACAAAATTTGAAGATTGCTCTTGCTTTGAATTATTTGTTTGTGACATGTTACATCTCCCATTCCTCAAAAAAACATAAAAAGGAAGTCACTTGACAATACACTAAGAATTTATGATTAATACTGAAGATAGCTTCTACATATTTATTAAAAGCTTCAACTCATAGCTTCTAATAATACTTTCTCAAGTGGTCAGCATTGAAGGGGGTCCTTGAATTATTTTCCTTCCAATGTTTCTAGGAGATAAGAACCTGGTCGGATGATCGCATAAATGGGTAGAGACCATGTCAGTTAGCTTCCAACTTGTATCCTTTATGGATCACTTTCTTCAAAACATAATCTCCTACGATTTGGTTGCTCGACATTATTCACATGTTGTAGATTCAAGTAGTACCTTGTTATTTGGTAACCATGCACAGCGATGCATTTTCTCTCACTTCTTCTGCCAAGTCTAAGTTAAGTCTTCTCCTGAGATAACTTTTAGGATATTTAAAATTAATCACTCTATAATTGGGTAATAGAATATCAGTAGGAACCATAACTTATGTTCCAAATGCCAACATCTAAGGAGTTCTATTGGCAGTTATCCTCGGCATGATTCTTTAAGCCCAAATCATGTTGTGTAATTTGTTGATCCAGTTTCCTTTGGCATCATCTACCCTCTTCTTCAAGCCATTAATTAGTGTCTTATTGGTTATTTTTATTTATCCATTACATTGAGGGTGTCCTGGTGTAAAATCCAAATTTTGGATTCTAGATTGGATTCAGTAGTCCTCAAATTCCTGGTTGTTCAACTAAGTCCCATGGTCTATGATAGAGGAATATGGCATACCATAGCGACATATGATATTCTTCTATATAAACTAGAAGACTTTCTCATAACTGATTTAAACTAGTGGTTCAGCTTTCAACCATCTGGTGAAGTAGTCTACAACAACAACCAAATATGTAAACCGTACTCTTGTCTTAAATAAAGAATCGACGAAGTCAATACCCTATATAGAAAAAGGCCATGGAGATATTATTTGTGTCAGAGCAACCCCCGATCTTCTTTCTATCATGGAAAACTTTTATCACTTGTTGCATTTCTTAGGATATGAAGTGAAGTCTCCTTTCATGGTTGGACACTAATATCCTTGCATGGCTATCATCATACTAGGGATTATCCCGTCGAATGAGATTTACATGATCCTTTGTGTACCTTTTTAATCAGTTCTTGCACTTTAGAGGAATAAACACATCTGAGTAAAGATATAGTGAATCCTCTTTTGTATAAAAACCCTCATTCGAATACGTAGCTAGTTGTTTTGTATCTTCATTTCGTATCTTCCTCTAGGTCTTTAGGAAAGGTTTTGCTTTCAATATACCCCTTGATATGATCCATTCATTTCGGGCCTAAGCCTATTGCAGTCAAACTAATAATCTATTCGTCTTTATTTTTTCTTATTAGAATCTCGACAATAAGGGTCCTTAATTTTTTTGTGGTCGCTAAGGCTAGCCGATCTGATGCCCCTACTCGAGCATTTTTTATTCTGGTGCTCTGGACATTTTAATCGCTGGAAACTCAGATATTATATCTTGGGATTTGGTCAGGTATCTTGTCATTAATTTTTCTTTGACTTCGTATATCTCCAGCACCTGATTGATGATCGACTGGGAATCACTCTGTGCAACGACCTACTCGACACCTAATGAAAGATCTAATTTGAAGCCCACGATCACTTCTTCATACTCTGACAAGTTGTTAGAATCTTTGAATTAAAAACGTAATGGATATTCTACATGTATATCATCACGAGTATGAATGATTAACCGATCTCTATTATAAGTAGCACATGAAGATCCATCTACGTACATCATCCATACAAGACTTGAAAACTTTTTCCAATTGGTTAAATGTCTATCCCAGTTCTATAATATGGTCGATAAATTTCTTTCTTTGGTTGAGCATGTCATCCGCATACACCTCCCTATTTTTACCAGTTGGTTCTTCAAAAACCTTATTTACCAACCTTTGGTATGTTGCTCCAGCATTTTTGTGCCCAAAGGGCATTATGTTCTAGTACTAGGAACCTCAATTGTTGATGAACGCGATTTTTTCCTTGTCCTATGGCTTTATTTTCATTTGATTATACCCAGAATAGGCATCTGTGAAACTGAGTAACTCATGCTCGGCTGTGGCATCAACTAATTGATTGATTTTAGGCAAAGGGAAGTGACCCTTTAAACAGGTTTTATTGAGATCCGCAAAATCAACACACATACACCATTTATCGTTCTTCTTTTTCACCATCACCACGTTAGCCAACATATTTGGGTACTTGACATCTGTAATGAACTTCACTTTATGTAATTTATCAACCCCTTCCTATATAACCATGTTTTTCTCAGAACTAAACACACACTATTTGTTCTTAATCGTCTTAGCATCTTTGGCAATGTTCAACTCCTGGCATATGAATTCTAAGTCAATCCCTGGCATATCCTCATGACTCCAACGGAATAAATTATTCCTCTCTTTAAGAAATTTTATTAACTTATGTTTGGGGGTTAATTTCAGAGATGATCCAATTTGCGTAGTTGTTTATAGGCAATCGTTATCCACGTTAATCATTTTCGTACCTTCCATAACCTATCGACTAACTAAATCAGCCTTCTTGCGGGGATTTAGTGTCTTTATCTGGTAGGTGGTGGCGAGTTTCTTTACTTCCTCATGGTAGGCTGAAGTATAATAGCATTCCTTAGCTTCAATTTGATTTGCGATAACAACGCCGACCCCATAATAAGTGGGGAACTTTAAACACTTCTGGACAATAGATGATACCGCTTCAAAAAAATTTAAGGCAACCCTTTCAAGGATCATATTGTATGGTGATTGGAAGTTCTTATCCCAGACAAAGAATGAATCCCTTCAGTTCGAATTGCAAGCCAGGTGCCAATAAGAACTTCTAGTTTGTTGGTCTCTAAAGGATATACCTTTTCTCCCAAAAATCCTATAAGGGTCTTATGATTGGGCTTTAATTTGTTATCACATAGTCCTAATCATTAGAATCAATTGTAGAACATGATGTCAATCGAGTTGCCATTGTCTATTAGGAATTTGGACATCCTTGTTTTATGTACTCTAATAGTGACGACCAAAGGATCATTATGGGATAGAGCACTCCATATATCGTGGATCCCTTTCTTAATCTATTCAAGGCACTCGACCATTCTTGGGAGAGGGATAACCCATTATAATAAATAGTGGATCTTAGGGAGGAGGTCATCTTAGGTGGATTAGATAAGTCTTCCGTGGATCTTGAATAATTTTATCTTCTTCTTTCATTTCTAGGAGCTAGAGGCGACATTTTCCTTCATCAAGGTGAAGCAACAATGGACCTATCTTGAATTCCTTCATACCCCTTAGCGATGTTTATTAGAATTCCTTGAAGATCTCCTATACTAGGAGGATCAGAAGGACTGAAGGTGTTGCCTCTCGCAAGACTGCTTTTTGGGACGTCTATCATACATCATGAGTATGATTTAAAACTAGGTTGTGAAAGAAACTGTTACGAAACAATCGTAACTTGTATTTCCCATAGACGGCAATAAACTGTGGATGTCTAAATTTGGGTTCTATATTTTCAGAATGATCTTTGTTCAAGTTATCAAAATTTATAATCATAGATAAATATGTTATGATAACGAAATGAAGGAAGTCCAAAGTGACTCAAAAATTTTGCATCGTTTTGCCAAAAAAGGGTGCCCACATCCACAGGGTAATGTCATTATATGTTTAGGGTTTAGTACAATTCTCTTATTAACAGTTTTTAGGGTCAGAACGAAGTGTTTCTATCCCTAGGCTAAGAGAAGTAGTAGTCTATTTATAGTAGCTACAAGCTAAAGAGATGGAATGCCTTTATACAAATGGCATTTACATATTTACACGATAATATGCAGTTGGATATTTATTCATGTGCATATGTATGGTGGGTGTTGAATATTCCACATGAGTCTCTTCACATTACTGACGTTTCATCTTTTGGGGTGTGGTCAGATGGACGTTCGACCACTAAATATCTAAGTCGATCGATTTTATAAACTTTTTGAGTATCCATGTATCACTACTTTATTGCTACACCTTCCCAAATTATTTTGGGCAACAATAGTACTTGAATGGTATAGGATCTGAGTCAGTGCACTACAGTAATATGATACATTTATGGTAGGTATGGGATTATGGGTTTTGTTTTGGGACTCTCTTACCAGTAAATCCTGATGAACGATTCGTCTAGACACAAGTGTATCGTGGCATTCCTTGATTGGATTTCATTTATGAGACATCTCGTACATGGAGTCTAGTTTTGGTCGAGAGTTAGGAGATATTGATCATGATACTCTTAGTTGGTGTGATGTGGTAAATTTTATGGATGTTATTAATTACATGTATAACGGGTATACTTGGTAAACATGGCAAATTATGGGCTTGGTTGTGTGGATATTGCATATTGATTGTGAGTAAAATGCAACGAGTTATGGGCTTTTATGGTAATAACTTAGTAGTGGTTAGGTCTTACATGGTCATGGTGTGGATTAGTAGTGATGTTTTACTGATAGATTTTTTATGTTTGGATATGAATCTGAGGAGGTCATTATACCTAGCATGGTAGCCTTCATATGTAAATTTGTAATGTATACGAGCGGTAGGGAATTCCATAATAAGGTGAGATATCTTTAGAGTATGTGTGACGAGGAGAAGACATGAGACAAAAACGAGTCTCATTTAATACTACATAAATAATTATCTATTTTTTTCTTATTTATGGATTTTAAATGAATTTATTTCCTATTACTAAGTTTTAGTAATTTTAAATTGGCAGTCATTAGACTTGCATCTAGTTGATTATCTGATTCTTTATCCTTAAAGTACGATACTATTTAACTCACATTTGGTCTTGGTGGATATCATGTTATTCTTTATTTTAGAGTTATTTATGAATAGATCCATGTAGATTCCAGAGTTGATTATTGGTTCATTTAAGACATATAATTTCTAAAGACTCGATTTTTATTAATTCAGGTTTTAAGATTTTATTATTCTATCTATGTTATTTGGCTCACTTATTAATTATATGTTCCGATGTTTTAAATTATTTATTGATTTATTTTATCATTCATGCTACCAAGATAAAAATTTATGGAAACTCCCTTATATTAGGCGTATTGGAATATTCAACTAGCACATTAAAAATAGGGGTAGTTATAAATGACTTCCCTTTCCTCCCAAATCGCATCAGGCCCTAATGGGAGACACTTTTAGCAAAACCTGGTCCCCAAGTAAAACATCTTGGCATTTCTTCATTGAGTCTTCTTAATCCTTTTGCATATTTGGTGCAGTCCTCATCATATCACTATTAAGTCTTTGAGGTGTTATAAATAATCTTGAACCGAAGTATCTTGTTCACACCCAACCTATATCCAGTAAAAGTGATACTAACAAGGCTTACAATACAGTTCCTCATAAAGTTCCATTCCAATAGTTTTCTGATGACTATTATTATAATAAGAAATTAAGGAATTCAATTACTGCTCCCAACCACCCTTAATGTTTTATACACATTCTCTAAGAATATCCACTAAAACCTGGATTTCCCTCTCTATCATTGTCAGTGATGCAAGGTACTCAAGTGAAATTCAGTCTCAACACTTGCTAAAAATCTGTCGAAAGTGGGATACAATAGTCGTATCCCTAACTGTCACGATATCAAGTGGTACGCCATATAGACTCACATTCTCTACACAAAAATCATCGCATACTACTCTGACGTGAAGTCTGACTGAATTAGAAGGAAATGAGCTACCTAAATCAACTTGTTCACAATAATCTAGATGGCCCCACTGTGACATAGGTAAAAATATAATTAAGTCCATGGAAATTCACTCTCACTTCAACACTAAAAGCTCAAGGGGATGTGGAATAGCTGATGTTTTTTGTTGATATAACTTCACCATCTGGAATGTAGAATGTAATGTCCTCCAATCTTTCACACCAATACGGGAAATTAATATTGTGATACATATTGTACCTGTTGTCATGTATTGCAAATCGAGACTCATGCACCTTCGTCAACACCGTACGTCGTAACTACTCATGTCCAAGAATAACCAACCTACCATAAAATAATAAACCCCTATAAGATCGAATTAAATACAGTGGTTCCCCCTCGGTCCATAACTTTTTAACCTTCTCATGAAAATAAGTTTATATATTCGGGACCTTCACAATACAAAAAATGACATCAAGTGTGATAGTAAGGACCTCAAAATAAAAATTTGCTAACTATCCGTCTAATCTATGAGAACCGCACCTTGACTTCCAAATCATGAATAAATTCAGTGTCAATCTATGACCTAAGGTGTCTACCACCACATTTGCCTTGCTCGAATGATATTGAATGTCAAACTGGTAATCGTTTATAAACTATAACCAACTTCGTTGTCTAATGTTCAACTCCCTATGTGTAATTGCTTGCATGTATAACATGCTTGAGGGGTAATTATTTGCGTGTCTAGCATGCACGTCAGGTAACCCATAATTGTATGTCTAATTTAAATAAAATGCAGTATTTACTTGCGCATGTCAGCAATATTAAGTTGACTCTCTACCAGCTACAAGATGATTTTGCGCATAAAAAATTTATTTGCGTGTAAAAGACATATGATACAAATTGAATTTTTAAGCCATGCAGTATACTGTCACATGCACATTTTTTAACCTGTAAAAATGTACTTATTAATAATTTAAGTGCAACAGATATCTTACTAAAGATCTTCATCAGAATGTTTTGTAGAAAATATTGAAATATACCCCCACGCGCTTGACATACGATCTTGTCTTGGGTTTCGTGTTATTTTCTGATGACCATTTTCTTTTTCAGTGATATCTCCCAACTTTCCCGATGGGATCATCTCTTCCCAAACTCCCAAATGGTTACTAAGAGCATCCGTAATGGTGTGAATCGGCGAAAGGTAGGTGTGAGGCGCGTGTGTGTGTTTTACCTTTCACCCAAATGGGCAGCAAGTAGTGGGGAGATCCTACGAACTTCTATAGTTCGTAGGAACTTCTTACGGACAAATGAAGTCCGTAGGAAGTTCTTACGAACTATAGAAGTTCGTAAGAAGTTAACGGTCACATTTAAACGGTAACATTCCTCCTTTTATATATTCAGGAACATTCATCCTTCTTCTTCATTCTTCTTCATTCTTCTGCATCGGTTTATATTTATTCAGTTCATCTTCTTTCTTCTTCATCTTCTTCTGCATCTTTCATCTTCTCCATTTTCATCGATAATCTTCTTCCTCCATTTTCTTTTCTATTTACTCAAAATTTGTACGTACCGATCTCATATAATTCAGTCCAAACTTTTTATATATTTTTCCTAAATTTATTCATATACTCTCAAAAATCATTCCATTTATTCCCAAAAATAATTTCAAATCAGTCCCAATCTAGATATAGAACATCCTCCAAATCAGATCTTGTGAACACGATGGAATTAGGTAGAAAATGGAAGAAATATATTAATATTGGGAAATCAAAAAAATACGGGTCGACTTCAACGATAATTCCCGATTCTTTCGCGCCGATCCAATCGTTGAATCCCGTAATTGACAACTATACTCGTATTTACGACGGAGTATCACACGCGTCGGACGGCGAAACTCCGATAATAAACGGAAATAAACTCGAATTTCGGGGGAATTGCGTGGGGCCAATGAAATTGTACAAATTGATTCAAGAGAGAAAACCAGATATCAAAACAATTATCGACAGTGTCGGTTTTATGTCGAATTTCTTTTCTATGGTGATGCCCAATTCTGATCAATGTATTGTGATGGCGATGATCGAACGTTGGTGGGACACGACGCATACCTTCCAACTACCATATGTTGAGCTTGTGTTCACTCCCCTGGACTTCACAATGCTTTTCGATAATAATTTATGGCTTATTTCGTTCTACTTATATTCATAATTATTTCAAAATGTGAAAATAATATGTTATACTTAAATTTATAATTTTGAAATATATTTTTGGGTAATTATATTCATAATTATTTCAATATATGACAAAAAAATTGAAAAAAATACCCGCTTTCCGATTGTGTCAATATATGAAAATAATTATTTATATTCACTTAATGTTTCAATATGTGAAAATAAATAGTTGTACTTAAATTCATAAATGATTGTTTGAAATATATATTATGGTTTTCATATTCATAGTTATTTAAATATATGACAAAATTTTAAATATATGTACCGACATCATAATTGTTTCAAAATGTGAAAATAATATGTTGTACTTAAATTCATAATTAATTGTTTGAAATATATTTTTAGGTGAATATATTCATAATTATTTCAATATACGACAAAAAAATTGAAAAATGTACCCGCATTCCGATTGTGTCAATATATGAAAATAATTTTTTATATTCACTTAATGTTTCAATATGTGAAAATAAATAGTTGTACTTAAATTGATAAATGATTGTTTGAAATATATATTATGGTTTTCATATCCATAGTTATTTAAATATATGACAAAATTTTAAATATATGTACCGACATCATAATTGTTTCAAAATGTGAAAATAATATGTTGTACTTAAATTCATAATTAATTGTTTGAAATATATTTTTTAGGTAATTATATTCATAATTATTTCAATATACGACAAAAAAAATTGAAAAATGTACCCGCATTCCGATTGTGTCAATATATGAAAATAATTTTTTATATTCACTTAATGTTTCAATATGTGAAAATAAATAGTTGTACTTAAATTCATAATTGATTGTTTGAAATATATATTATGGTTTTCATATTCATAGTTATTTAAATATATGACAAAATTTTAAATATATGTACCGACATCATAATTGTTTCAAAATGTGAAAATAATATGTTGTACTTAAATTCATAATTAATTGTTTGAAATATATTTTTAGGTAGTTATATTCATAATTATTTCAATATATGACAAAAATATTGAAAAATGTATCCGCATTACGATTGTGTTAATATATGAAAATAATTATTTATATTCATAATTGTTTCAATATGTGAAAATAATTAGTTGTACTTAAATTCATAATTGATTTTTTGAAATATATTTTATGGTATTTATATTCAAAATTATTTTAATATATGACAAAATTTTAAACCTTCGTGCAAGCATTCCAATTGGACTAGGACGACCCATTCAAAATCTAAGAATTGAACAATATACAAATTTTGTTAATACCATAAATGAATTTTTCCCATAAATTCATATACAGAGATTTATTGGTGCGGAAATTTCAGCTTCTGACCTTAAAAAATACATAAAAAAATTTGTCAAGGTTGAACCTTTACCAGATTATATGTCCCCAACCATAGCTCGGGCATTTTGGTTTTATGTATTGGGGAGTGTATTTTTTCCAAATGCTCACTCCACTTCCGACCTCGGCTATTTACATTATCTGGAGGATATTCCTGCCATCAGCACATATGATTGGGGTTCGGCTATTTATGCCCGTATTTTATAGTCTTTGGACAAAGCCAGTCGACGATCGTTGACTAGCGTTGAATGCATGTGGAAAATACTCGAGGTATATTTTCGTTTCTTCTTATTTATTAAAATTTGTGTTTCATTACAATATATGTCAACTTATTCTAATGAATTAAATTTATTGACAAATTTTACAGTATCTACATCATGAGTACATGGGCACGGCATGTCCTATTCTCGTCGATCCGTCCATCGATGTGTGGACCCACATATTTCGTTGGTCGAGGGGGAACAGAGAAAATGTAAAGGGAGCACAACGGTTTAACATCTCAAGCAGTCAGCATCAGCTTGAGATGCGGTCACTCGAGCCCATTATATGGCAGCTATACGAGACTTCTGCCTACCGTGACTCTGATGTCATCTTATATGCTCGAGAGATATCGGGGTTACGGATGATTTTTTGGGATCCCTTATTTAAGGGTTTTTGGTACTTGGGTGATCGGGCCATCCGACAATTGACTGGGAGGATATGTATAGCAGACAACCCACCATCAAGTTTGTGGTGTGCCTCAGAACACGATTTTCAAGCAGCTACCGCTCAAAATTGGCCTATCGAAAATCAATACGTAAGAGATGTGTCATAAGAAGAGTATAATGCATATTGGAAGGCAGTAGCACTCGGGCCATTACTACGGCCGATTGCCAGATATGTTAATGTAGATTTGATTGGAGTTGGTTCAGTGGCACCTTCGACGTTGCGAATCCCGCAAGCACCATCACCGACAAATGATTCGCATGTGTATGAGACACAGTTCTTTGTGGGTGGTTCTACGCACATCCAACCACCGAGGCAGAATTGGACGGTTGACGTAGTCCTACCGGAGGGGGCTTCATATACTATAGATGTGTCGAGCCCTGAGTTTTCAACCAACGCACCTCCAGCTCAATCTTTGACGTAATTAGAATGGCATCAGTCCTACGTCGAGGCAGCAGATAACATTCGAGGTTTACGTCATTTAATATTACACGAGACACATCAGCGAGAGGATTAACTCAAAGCACATGATGATCGCATTGATGAGTTGGAGCGTAGACTAACACGTTTTACTATACCTAGTCAAGGGTTTGAGGAGAGTGGTACTAGTTCTAGTCGTCCGAGCGTTTACAGACCACACCTAGCCCCACCCTCTGACCCGGTCCCAACATATGAGGCATAACAAGGTTGGGGTAATTTATTTGGGTCTGACCCTTACACGGGTTCACATGCAGATTTAGGTGCTGATTTTGAGTTCGGCCCGGGGCGCCAGTGATGTATAATGTACAATTGAAAAATGTTAAGAATAAATTTTGTATTGTTGTCTCAATTTAATTGTGATGATAAATGTTATGATGCATAATGTCTCATATTTATGAAAAATGTTATGATGTATAATGTCTCATATTTATTTTCATTTATTACACATAGAATGATGACAAACAATTATTACGATTGCTCTGATATCATTTATTACTATTGACTTAAGTAGTAAAAATAATAATACACGATCAAAATGATTATTAGGAGTATGTGTTCAAACGCTTAGGTCGAACCTAGTAGAAGCACAACAATATGGTTTCCCATTGCGCACTAAACATTTAGGTAAGTAAGATCGTTGTGTATCTGAATTAACATATTCTTTGTTGTAGTTTGATATATTTGGTTCGTACTCTTCCCCATCATTTTCATATATGCATTCCGAAAAGTAATCATACCGAAATTGGTGTAGTCTGAAATATCGTTATCCGATGCCAACGTAGAGTCGTTATATATGTTAATTAATTGTTCTTGAATGTGACGACCTGATAGCATCGCGCGTTGTGCTTTGTGATAACGTTGTAGGCGCCTCTCCAACTGCCATATCTCTTCCTCCAATAAATCAAGACAAAACATATTCGCTTCTTCAGGATACGATATTGGCCAAAGTGCGGCAACCCGATTTTTTGGCACGGATATGTGATGGTAATGGCAAAGCACCTCCAGATCACACCTTTCATCATATTTATCTGGCCATGTGAGGTGTTCCCAAGGATACACAACTCCGTCTTCAGGTTCCGAATTGGGAGAGATTATGAATATATGACCAAAGTCATTGAGAAAACATCGAGAAGTATCAATTGGATATGTTTGGAAAATTATTTTTTTCCCATACCAATCGTTATCAACAATATCTGTGTAAGAGCCATTGTAAATGGATGAATAGTAGGGAAATGAAGCCATTTTTGAAATATAAGACAATGGTAGATAAAAAATTGTTGCAATCCTTCTAATTTATTTATAGGTAATTTTAAACCTTCGCAGATATAATTTTATTTTACAATGGTAAAAAATATTTATAATAATACAAAGGCACACATACCAATGGAAAAGATAAATTATACAAAGGCACACATACCATAAAGCTGATAAATTATCACATAGTAATTGTAAATCCTTATAATAACTCTGTAATTGTAAATCCTTATAGTAATTATATATAACTGTACTAGTAACTATGTATTGACGTATTACTTTAGTACTAGTTAATATACAGTGATAGTAGTAAATACATATAGTTATATTATATAAATGTACTAGTAAATATATATTGACGAAATTTATTTAGTAATATACAGTGGTAATTGTAAATTCTTATAGTAATTAAAAATAATTGTACTAGTAAATATATTTTGACGTATTAATTTGGTACTAGTAAATATACAGTGGTAATTGTAAATCCATATAGTTATCATATTTAACTGTACTAGTAAATATATATTAACGTATTATATATAATTGTAGTAAATATACAGTGGTAATTGTAAATCCTTAGAGTAATTATATATAACTATACTAGTAACTATACATTGACAAATTAATTTGGTACTAGTTAATATACAGTGGTAATTATAAATAGTAAAAACATATACAGTAGGTACACATCCCAATTGACACTGGGTACACATCCCAAGTTTCAAAGATACCTCTGTAATTTCTGCATCCCAACTTCCCAAATACACAGGAGGTACACATCCCAATTTTCTGCATCCCAACTTCCAGAGACACCTCTGTAATAATTACGATAGATACACAGGAGGTACACATCCCAACTTCCACAAATACACAGGAGGTACACATCCCAATTTTTGCCGATTCTTACGTTGGCATTTATTTACGTGGTACACATCCCAAGTAGCATGGCAAACCTCTGTAATTATGATGACACAAAATAAACAGATCCCAAGAACTTTATAAATAGATCGGTAAATCTTGATAAATTATAATACAACTTAAATTATTAAACTTCAAAGCAAAACAAATCATGGACTCCTCCAATTCTAGCGATGAGGGCCGAAATCTTATGCTACAATATGCTCAATTTAATGAAGGTGGATCATCTGATGATTCAGACGAGGAGATGACAATTATGATGGAGATTACGCGGTGGTGTGCTGAAAAAAATATAATTCGCGATGGGAAAGAGCTCGAAACTAGACGTCGAGTTAATCGTAAGAGAGAAAGGGGTTATACAACACTATAGGAAGATTACTTTGGTGAAGATAAGGTATATAATGAGTATTTTTTTCGAAGGAGATTTAGGATGCGGTATAGTGTTTTCAATCGCATCCTTGAATATGTTTGTCATTATGATAACTACTTTGTTCAGAAGAATGACGCTTGTGGTCGTACAGGTTTAAGCTCCCATAAGAAAGTGTTGGGGGCAATTCGACTATTACCTAACGAGGGTTCCCATGACGTGTGGTCTGAGAAGTACGCCATGAGTGAAACCACTCTATTAGAAACATAAATTAGATTCACATAGGCAATTGCTAGGATTTTTGGTCCCCAGTAGGGCAGAAATTCGACCGAAGGCGACGTCACAAGGTTACTAGAACAAAATGCTAGTAGAGGTTTTCCAGGAATGCTAGGCAGCATAGATTGCACGCATTGGCGTTGGAAAAATTGTCCAACAGCATGGCACGCTCAATATAGTGGTCGTAAAGAGTCACCTACTATAATCCTTGAAGCGGTTGCCTCCTACGATCTTTGGATTTGGAAATCATTCTTTGGGGTGCCTGGTTCTTACAATGATTTGAATGTCTTGCACCGATCTAATGTCTTTCAAGAATTGCGCAATGGACGGAAGCTCCCATTAGTTACAATGTTAACAGAAATTCTTACGACATGGGCCACTACCTTGGAGATGACATTTACCCTCCATACGCTTCAATAGTAAAAAAATTTAGGAACCAAAATGGTATTACACAAAAACAGAAATTATTTTACAAGTACCAAGAAGCGTGCAGAAAAGATGTTGAACGTGCGTTTGGTGTATTACAAGCTCGATTCGCTTTTGTTCAGGAATCTTGTAAATTATGGAATAGGGCGTCACTATCAACCATTATGAAATCCTGCATTATAATTCATAATATGATTATTGACGATAAACGTAAAGATTGTCCATGGCAAAATGAGCGGAAATTTATTAAATAATACTCACATTTCATCTATTTAAGGGTGGCATTTCATTTATTAAGATGGATAGTGAATCACTCTCCATATATCGAAAAAAAATGAAATATAATTATGAGGGTTCAATACATCATTTAAAAACACTACTAGTCATTAATTGAACCTCTTGGACCATACGACCCGGCAGAGTTCGATTGCAACTCGAATATCGCAGCTTCGGTCGCAGTAACCATCGCTGTTAGGTCATTGAACCTTTTAAAATGAAACTGCTTTTGTATTTCATTCATATGGGTCATATCCAGCTCCATGATGTACGATTGCTCTCGTCCTAGGCGCACGAGCTGATCCTATTTTTTGGTGAGTTGATCAACTCGCTTCATTTGAATGAACGCATCCATTTAAGAGTCAAATTTAAGGGCACGATTATTCTTCCACTCTTGCTTGCTTTTAAACATTGCATTAAAGTCTTCACAATGTTTGAGTACTGCCGTGTTACAATCCAAGCTATCAGAACGCGCTCGTTGACGTGCACGTTGTTTCTCACCCTTCCTGCATGGAGGTCTATCCGGTACGTCTCGTACCCCCAAAGTGTCATCTTCGCGTACAAGTGTAGGGTTGTCGTCGTTCCCCGCTATATTTTCCAAGTCAAATTTTGGTAAATCTTTTAAAATTTGATAGTTGTTATCGAACGTAAAATGTTTGTTGGTTTCGGCGCGGTACGCGTCGCGGCATTAGTAACCGCTTGGAATTCGTTCGTCTCGCTTCCCATATTCTTCATTTGGTAAGAAAGCTTTGCAATATATAACATTATTTGATGCGATATATGATTATAACGTGTTGATAGCATGGATCTCGTACGAGTAATTGTAATTCCATGCGTGACGTTATACTCATCTTTCACAGTGTCCCAAAATGTGCCCGATGATATTGAGTTTCCTTCAATACTTCGAGCTGTATATTTTGAATAAATGGTACATAATACTTCGTCCTCAAAAGGAGACATATTAGGTTATCGAGATGTACCGGGAGTAATCGGTTGAGAGGAAGACATGTTTTTTATAGAAATAAAATATATTAAGAATGGAAATAAGAAAATGGAACAGTGGACACTCAAAATTTATAAAGGGTGATAATAATTGACCGAGGGGAAAAACTGAGCGTCCGTGTAATACGCTAGTCGTTGTTATCGGCTTCCAATCTCAATACAAAAAAACCTAAACTTGTAACTACACTTCTTAACGAGTATAGTGGCGAGTCTGAGTATCGAATCCATAGGGAATGGTTTATAGAATTTAATTGATTTATTACTTCTAAAGAAAAAATGAAAAAGATGATGATGGTTGAAAAGGGAAAAAATAAGTAAATAAAGAAGTTAAATTAATTAAGATGAATGAGAAAGTAGGTTGGAATACAATCCCCCTAACCCTAGTAATTTACCGTATAGAAACCTAGAATTGTAAATTATAAATTTGAATGAATCCAGTCTTTATAGATCCTAAGCATTACATATATGAAGGATCTAGCCCTCATCATATGAAATCAAAGGTAAATATAAATCGGTGCTAAATAATTATACGCACATCGTATTCTTAAACATCCCAAGTACCTAGGGCAAGAGAGATGAAAAGATCTACAATGGTTGTAAAATTGTCTCGCACGACTCTTTCAAATTTTTAATTTAAATTCTATTTTCTACATAAGTAATTTACGTTGGGATGGGTTCATGCATCCCAACCTTTAAAAACTTAGCGAGGCATGATTTTATTAAATGAAAATAAATTCATAACAATGCATGAAATTGTAGATCTAAGAAACATTGTAAAAACAAAAATTACAAAACAAGTGATAATTAAATTGAAAATAGAATTGAGAATAAATAAGAGAATGAAAAATTGATACTTGTATTCAACAATAGGGAAAAGAGATGAACTTGAATCCAGAAAAATTCTTCTTCTTCAAACTTACAAAAAGACTCTCTAAAATCTAATTCTCTCTCTAAAATTCTATTCTACTCTCTAGAATTCGACTCCCCTTGAAATGAGGTAGGGCTTGGTCTTTTATAGCACCAAGTAGCACAAATTTGATAGCTAGAATTGCTTGTTGCGCAAGTTTCTACCAGCTATGCACCTCTAAATCTTCATAATAAATGCTAGGATTTCGCATGACCGGACCGGTCCATTTCTCTTCATTATCGCGCAACTTCAAAACATCGTAACTTCTTCACCGTAACTCGGATTGAGGTGCCGTTTTTTCAAGTGTTCTTTTAATTTAGAGATATTCAACTTTCTAGTTGGCCCACCTCCGGACTAAAGCTGAAAAATTACTAAAATGCCCTTGAACTCCCCATTTCTTAGTTTCTTTCACTGTTTTGCATTCTCTTTCGCACCAATTTGCATGAAATACCTGTAAAACACATGAGAAATACACAAAACACGAAATACTTGCCAAAAGAGGTTAGTAGCATAAATATGAGACAAATCCAAGATATTTACACTACACGAGATCATAAAAATATCGAAATTAAGGGGATAAATGTGAAGAATATGTGCTTAATCACACCCCCTAACTTAGAACTTTGCGCATCCCGAGCAATGTAAATGAATCATACCAAGGCTCAACTCTTGAAAATCATTTTATTGGGATAGAATAGCTTTTTCGCGGGCAAGCGATTGCATTTAGCGTATGCAATAAGTCTTTAAACCCCTAGGTTACCCTAGTAGGACGAGTTTTGTCTCGTGAGGGTTTGTAGTGAATACACCCACAAAATTCTTTATTGACTCAAATAAATATCAAAATATTTAAAAATTGTACAATTTAAACTTTTCGAAAAATAATCACCAATAAATTCATATTCAAATGTCTCAAACCATAGTGTGTGTGTGCAAAGCCAGAAATTAAACCTCAAATTTCCACCGATTGAGCATTACGTTACTTTCCGAAAATTCGTTTTGATTCAAATTCTTACGGATGCACTCACAAACGAATCACTCGGAATGTGGTTATTTTCTCTCGGTATGCATGATATAAAGAGCATTTACAATGGACACAAATTCATGCATACAAAATTGAAAAGAAGGAAATATATGGTGAAAATATCTCATCATCGAAATACAATTATTAGGAAACTGGAACATCACCTCTATTTCACACCATTTAATCTCTCATTTAATCTTTTCATGTATTAGCTCTCCACGCGGTAACCAATTTTGCCATTCGGACTCGGTAAGGACTTTTCGCGTTAAAAAGTGTAAAGGGTAAAATTGGGAATGGACGGAAAGTTCAGAATTGGAAAATGTCCTTATGACGTCCATTAGTGCTTTTTCGGGCATTTGCTCATTTTTCTCTTTCTTTTTCAATTTTCATTTTTTTTTTCTCACTATTTTTTTTTTACATTTTTTTTTATTTTTCTCTTGCCCCTTTTTATTGCACAATTTGGACTTACTTGATGAATTTTCTCAATTTTCACAATTTCGGGCTATTTGGGTTTTTCGGGTTATCAAACAAAAGGAAAATATTGTATTAGGCTCAACTTGGGTTGCAAAGGGATAATTTTATTGTTCACAACTTTTTATGGCTAATATTTTTGGGTAACAAACGAAGGCCTACTTCATTGTCCAAATTGCTAATCACATTACCATATGCATCTCGAGATTAATTAAGTTTAGAGATATATTTAGCACGAATTTCGAGACAACATTTCACACATTTCCCATAACCGATCAAAACAAAGGATTGAGATCATCAACGACTTAATAAAATGCTGAAAAGAACTTTGAGTTAATCATAAACTCGGATTGATTTAAAAACTCATAAAAAATTGAAAGGCTTGAAATCTCACCGGGCTGGACTAATCTCAACTCTTATTCGTAAAGTCGTCAATTTTCTTTCAATTTCCATCTTTGGTCAATTTTGGCTTAGTGCAATTGAGATTTAACAATTTGAGACTTTAAATAGAGTAAAGGTGACATTTTTGATAAATTTAAATTCCAATTCTTATTTATTTTGAACAAAAATATTTTTGGTTTTTTTTTCAAAATTTTTCAATTTTTTTTTAACACAGTTGGAAAGAACATGTGATCGAATCAATGAATCTAAATAATAAACGGGAAGAATATCCCACACCCCCTAACTTAAATGTTGCATTGTCCTCAATGCGAATCAAGAACACAACATAAAGAGAGGAAAAGAAAGATATTACCCAAATGGAGCGATCCCGATGAGTGCGAGTCCATTGAATCTACAAAACATGTTAGAACCAAGCATAACAAAAAAGAATAACAAAAACTTTAACTAATTACTCTAAATGCAGCAAGACACTATATACCACTTATACATGACTCTAAAATACAACAAAAATCACCCCATACGTGTCGGGGGTGCGACAACCTCTCATCTCTATCCACAAATCACCCGACCCCTTTATTTGGGTATGATGCGCTCCTCGTCTCTCCCGTCTTACCATCATAAGAGAATAGCCGGAACAAATTGGGCCCGTGCCCATAGATAAAGGAAAGACCGGGAGATGCATTATGATAAACCGAAAAAGGATCCTCTTGTTGTGTAGAACCTGAGTTGATCTCTAAATCGGACGAGATTTGAGTCTTATCTTCAAGTACCTCCGAAGACTCAAATGGTATGGGTGGAGGTTTAGGAAGGAGAAATTCATCAATTCTATTTTCCCACTCGCTTTCGTCTAAATGACGAAATGAGGCCCAGAAAGATTGGACTTCAACATTTAGGCTTGCATCCACCTGTCCGAACTCTCTCTCAAACTCTGCTAGGCTCAACTCCTCGAGCTCTCTCTCTTTCTTGGTGTCCTCAACCTGCCTTTCGTGCTCACTCTCCGAATTATAGGGTGGTGTGGGTGGGCGGTAATCGAGGAGAAATGTATCGATAGTGTCCTGCCATTCGCTTTCCTCTAAGTATTTCGACGAGCCTCTCCCGACACACTCTAAATATCCTCTTTCACTCTTGTTCATGGGCTCACTCATGCTCTCGAATGCATTAACTAAACATACATCCCCTACCTTGCTCTCGATGTTGCAACCACTCCTCTCACTGTACGCAACACAACCTTCCCCTAATGGCTCTTCCTTGTAAGTTTTTTCTTTCTCATGTGCTTCCCCCAAAAGATCAAACCCTCGTGGTTCCCCTTCATCACCCTCTCTCTTGGAATTATTAAAGATATTTGTTTCGAGGGTCATGTTCCCGAAAGTTAATTGCATATGCCCACTTCGGGTATTGATAAGAGCATTAGCTGTAGCTAAAAATGGGCGGCCAAGGATAACGGGAACATTATTACTTGGGAGAACGGAGGGTTCTTCGTCCTAAATGACAAAATCCACCGGGAAGTCGAAAGTGTCTATTTGGACAATCACATCCTCAACAATTCCCCGAGGAAGCTTCACAGAACGATCCGCGAGCTGGAGAGTCATATTTGTGGGCTTAAGGTCCCCAAGTTCTAATTGCCTATAGATGGAATAGGGCATAATGTTAACACTCGCCCCTAGATCTATTAGAACTCTCTCGATTCGGTTCATCCCCATGATACATGAAATAGTGGGTGCACCCGAATCTTTATATTTTAATGGAAAGTCACTCGATAAGACTGCGCTGACATTTTGGGCCAAAGAGACATTCTGGTTTACCTTTAGCTTGCGTTTCACCGTGAGTAAGTCCTTAATAAACTTAGCATACGCGGGAATTCTCTGTATAGTCTCGAGAAAAGGTAAATTAATTTTTACTTGCTTAAGGACTTCAAGAACTTCATCACGGGAGGTCGTTTTGGAGTGAGAGACCAATCGTTGAGGGTATGGGGCAGCGGTGGGGGTGATGGCCTTGGGTCCACTAGTGTTTTCCTCCTCCTCACTCTCAATTAAAGGGGCATCTTTCGCCTCTCTTGTGCCGGACGAAACCTCTTTATCTTTAGATGCATTGCGTGGGGGAGGTGACAAATCAACTACTTTCCCACTACGTAGAGGGGTAATAGCTCTACATTGCTCTCGATGGTCGTGGGATGTAGTACCAATACTGGTTTGTCCTAGGGGAGGTCGTTAGCTTTGAGCAGGAAATTTTCCCTTCTCTTGGACATTCGATGCAGTTTGCAACCTTTAGATGCTAGTATGTATTTCATTGAACATTCGATCATACTTAGCACTGTTCTCCTTTTGAGATTGGATGAGGTGATTTAAGTTGTCCTCAAGAGATCGCCTCGGTGGAATAACATATGAACCAGGAGATGGTGATTGCATGGGGGGCTGCATATGTGTTACACCAGGATGATTCCTCCAAGATGAATTGTACACGTTTCCCTGGGGTGTACTAAAATGTTCGCTAACCCCTCCTATAGCTTTCACTTGCTCAGTGTACATTGCCTTGTAAGCGGGTATTTCCGGACATCCTTTGGTAGAATGACCCGCCGCACAAATGGCACACACCTCTTCTCTTTCAGCTGAGATATGTCCAGTAGCTTCTCTAAACCGAACCTCAAGGATGTCTCTTATCCTCTTTTCAAACTAATCAAGTCGACGGTCTAACAAAGTGTCCTTGTCCAATTGATAAATACCAGAAGCAGCAGGAGTGTTGGACACTTGTGGATGTCTGTTTTGGCTGTTAGGGTTAGAAACATCCCATGATTGCGTAGTCTCTGCTACGTATTTCAAATGCGCCTCAGCAACGCTCGAGTCTAATTCCCAAAATGGTCTTTCGCACATTGTCTGCACGAGTTGTTAAGATGCTAAAGTAATGCCTTGATGAAAGAACTAAATGAGATGATGTTTCTCAAACCTATGATGTGGGAAAGCGCTAACTAACTCCTGAAAACGTTCCCAACACTTATCAAAGGCTTCATTGTCATTTTGTCGAAAGGCTTGTATTTGTGCCTTAACAGAATTGGTTTTGTGTTGTGGAAAGAACTTGGAGAGAAACTTGGTTTGCATATCTCTCCAGGATAATACGTAATTCGGGGGTAAAGACCATAGCCAGGTCTTAGCTTTATCCTTTAAGGAAAAGGGGAAAAGCTTTAATCGGATAACATCTTATGGGCAGGCTTGATCACCAAACGTCTCACATGTATCTTCGAATTCTCGAATATGGAGATATGGCTTTTCAGAATCCATACCATGAAATGTAGGAAGAATTTTAATCATCCCATTACGAAAGTGGAACGGACCGGCATTATACGAGAGTAAAATGCAACCAGGGGTAACAGTTCTCTCTAGAAATAACAAATCTTTCATGGGATGGTATGGTATCTCATCCTCTCCAGCACCAACACCAACACTACCGTGTACCGACATATTACTACCCAACGATTGAGAACCCTCACTCAGTGCTTGACTCACTGAACGACTTGTGATTGAATTATTAGGCGAAGGAGGTGGAACCCAAAAATGAGGAGACTCAGTGGTATGAGAATTTTCAGAATTTGCTTCAGCAAGGGGATTTTCGTGAACTTGGGTGGAAGATGAATTCTGCATATAAGCGCATAAGAGATGAGATGTAAAAAGAATATATATATATATATATATATTTTTACGAAGTAGTAAGTCAATTATAATATATAACAAACACTCCCCGGCAACGGTGCCATTTTGATCGAGGGGAAAAATCGAGCGTCCGTGTAATATACTAGTCGTTGTTATCGGCTTCAAATCTCAATACAAAAAAACCTAAACTTGTAACTACACTTCTTAACGAGTATAGTGGCGAGTCTGAGTATCGAATCCACAGGGAATGGTTGATAGAATTTAATTGATTTATTACTTCTAAAGAAAAAATGAAAAAGATGATGATGGTTGAAAAGGGAAAAAATAAGTAAATAAAGAAGTTAAATTAATTAAGATGAATGAGAAAGTAGGTTGGAATACAATCCCCCTAACCCTAGTAATTTACCGTATAGAAACCTAGAATTGTAAATTATAAATTTGAATGAATCCAGTCTTTATAGATCCTAAGCATTACATATATGAAGGATCTAGCCCTCGTCATATGAAATCAAAGGTAAATATAAAGCGGTGCTAAATAATTATAAGCACATCGTATTCTTAAACATCCCAAGTACCTAGGGCAAGAGAGATTAAAAGATCTACAATGGTTGTAAAATTGTCTTGCACGACTCTTTCAAATTTTTAATTTAAATTCTATTTTCTACATAAGTAATTTACATTGGGATGGGTTCATGCATCCCAACATTTAAAAACTTAGCTAGGCATGATTTTATTAAATGAAAATAAATTCATAACAATGCATGTAATTGTGGATCTAAGAAACATTGTAAAAACAAAAATTACAAAACAAGTGATAATTGAATTGAAAATAGAATTGAGAATAAATAAGAGAATGAAAAATTGATACTTGTATTCAGCAATAGGGAAAAGAGATGAACTTGAATCTAGAAAGATTCTTCTTCTTCAAACTTACAAAAAGACTCTCTAAAATCTAATTCTCTCTCTAAAATTCTATTCTACTCTCTAGAGTTCGACTCCCCTTGAAATGAGGTAGGGCTTGGTCTTTTATAGCACCAAGTAGCACAAATTTGACAGCTAGAATTGCTTGTTGCGCAAGTTTCTACCAGCTATGCACCTCTTAATCTTCATAATAAATGCCAGGATTTCGCATGACCGGACCGGTCCGTTTCTCTTCATTATCGCGCAACTTCAAAACATCGTAACTTCTTTACTATAACTCGGATTGAGGTACCGTTTTTTCCAGTGTTCTTGTAATTTAGAGATATTCAACTTTCTAGTTGGCCCCACCTCCGGACTAAGGATGAAAAATTACGAAAATGCCCTTGAACTCCCCATTTCTTAGTTTCTTTCACTGTTTTGCATTCTCTTTCGCACCAATTTGCATGAAATACCTGTAAAACACATGAGAAATACACAAAACACGAAATACTTGCCAAAAGAGGTTAGTAGCATAAATACGAGACAAATCCAAGCTATTTACACTGCACGAGATCATAAAAATACCGAAATTAAGGGGATAAATGTGAAGAATATGTGCCTAATCAATAATAAATTGTGAAAAACTTGGCCCTATTTATAAAGAAGAGGTCCCAAACGATATTAGATTTTACAGCAGTAAAAAGGGTTTTCTACGAACTTCTTTTATTCGTAGGAATTCTTACGAGCTTCTGAAGTTCGTAAGAACTTCCTACGAACAAAAGAAGTTCGTAAGAACTTCTTACAGACAAAAGAAGTTCATAAGAAGTTCCTACGACCATCAGAAGTTCGTAAGAAATTTTTACTGATTCGGTATCCATCCGGTAACTTTATAAATCCTTTACCTTTCCTCTCTCCATTTTTGCTAACTGCCTATCCTCATTGTACGTCTATAAATTAATAATTTTACAAATTTTTTTGTCCAAACTCTCCACGAATACTCTAATTAAATCACGCAAGAAGATTCACCACGAACAAATAATTTTGTTCCAAACTTTCACGAGCGATTTACTCCACCGTCAGCCAAACAATCTCACTGTAAGCCAACAACTTTTTAATAGAAGCCTCTCTCTCTTCCATATTTGTTTACCAAAATATTAAAGTCTTGAGAAAGATTCGTTGGCACAAAAAATATTAATATTGTTGTTTTATTCTTGATATGAAGAACCACTGACTACTCTTTAATATAAATTTTTGAATGTTGAATAAAAATGATAAAAAATACTACTAATCTGACACACCATAAGGCTATGCAAAGCCAGAAATGATGAACCTTGGGAAACCCGACCAATCTTGGAAAACTCGAATAAACTGACATTCTAACAGGTATTCCCCACAAATTAGAATCCGGATCACCTTGACCTCCGACCTACCTGAGTCCGACCAACTTGAAATGATCAAGACCCGAACAAACTTCGAGGACCCCGGACCTCCGAGCTACTTACCTGAGAAATCAAAACACTATGACCTGGGAACCTCACTCTGCTAAATGTGACGCCATCTGAACAACTATCTTCGAGGACCTTGACCTCTGAGTAATCTGACCTCCAAAGATCCTAGGCCGCCATAAGTGGCTTGAGGGAACCTCGGTCCGATGAACCGTGAAACCCACCTCCGGGAAACCATAAAACTCTACGCACCTTATGTTGATTGATCTACAGTCGATCTATCTCTCCCCAACTTTGAGAGAAAATGATGAACTATAAATCACCTTGAATTTTGATCAAGGCTCCGTCCAACTAAAATTAACCGATCCACTTGGTCTCTTAACCTAGGATAGCTGCCCGTGCAAGTTGGTTTCAAATTCAAGGTTTTCAAAATAGGGTTTTGGATTCGTCTCATAAAACATTGTTTTTTTTTTTTGGATTCCAAATTCCAAGATAGGAACTGGGTCTAATTTATTCTTGGAAGTTTTGGGAAAAGATATTCATAATATTCAAAGTGTATAAAAATATAACACTTCATATAATTTTATAAATTTAGTCTCTGTACTAAAAATATCATGAAAAATTGTAAAAAATAGTGCCGCCGGCACGAACCAAAAAAATAAAGGTATTGTACCACAGGGACTAGATTTATAAATGTTATTGTACCACAGGGACTAGATTTATAAATTTGAAAAACATTGTTCTAAAAAATTAAATATAGAAAGGAACATGACCTTTACCTTAATTCTCTATTTATTCTTTTGTTTGAAAAAGTACAAAAAATATATTACGGTGGTTCGGGTGTATTCCCTTCTAAAATAAGATCTGAGTATACTGGCAATGAACAAACACTTCAAATGTTTTCTAAAGTCATGCACAATATTAATTATATTGTCATTTAAATCGTTTGACATTGAACAATTGCTATGATTATTTATATGTGATATTGAAAAATAGGCCAAATAAAGATATACTTATTTAATTTTATTTCGAATGTTATGGTAATTAATTTTGCGTGTGTTTTATTTACACACCCTAAAAAATACTCTTCAAAATATGTGTAGCCTCACAAAATTCGAATTGTTAAGGTAGAAAAAAAATTACTTCTGAAAAAATCATATATCCTTTGAAATTTCGTAACTATTTTGTGTTGTCTCAGGAAGACCATATCATGATTTAGTACTAACATTTACTTGAGCAATCTTGTCAAAATAATAGTTTCGAGCAAAGATGTAAAAAAACATGTCATCCTTCCAACAGCTTTATCAAAGATGATATTTTTTGAGTGACCTTGGAGAAATAATATTTTTGCGAAAAATTAGTAATTTACTGAGACCTAGAACTTGAGCTACCTCAGTCATAGTACCTCTAGCTGCCTCAGTCACAGTGACTCGAGCTACCTCAGACATATTACCTTGAGATTACCCATTCACAGTGCCTTGAGCTGCTTCAGTCATAGTGCCTCGAGTTGCCTCAGTAATAATGACTCGAGCTGCCTCATTTATAGTAGCTCGATTTTCCTCAGCTATGGTTGCTTGATGTAACCTTCTGAGAAACCTCATCCATGGTCGGTTGGATCAACCTTCCGCGCGACCTTGTATTCAATTTATGATGAAATATGATTTATTCACATTGTGATATTAGTTATATGAAAATTCAAGATTGGTGTTTATTAATCACCTCACTCAACATGCTTACTAATTGAATCATTTTTCATATGATTTAAATAGATCCCATAACATCTGAGTTTTCTCAGCTTTCATAAAAAAATGAGGGAATGATATAAATAGCTCACCACATGATGTATCTGAACTCTATTATTTTATGTTATGAAAATGAGATTCAAAAAGTATGAACTGCATATTGTATCATATCAAATTGGCATCATGAAATTGCACAGGACAATATGTTTTACGATTCCTTGAGACACGACACTGGGTTTATTTTATTCTTTTGATGTAAAATAAAATAAAGGTGAAAAGATATTCCCCACATGACTATATATGGCATTATAATATGCCTCGCAAGTTACTATTGATTTTTGCGTCAGGATTTTAGATGATTTCTTATAATTGAAGATACTGAATGCACATGATCAAATCAAGTTTAAGCAATTACATCAAGAATTACAGATGTCAAAGCCAAACGCTAAAGAGTTTTTTAAATTGGGGACAAATAACCCTTAAAATGTATTTAAATGATTTCAAATATTAGATGGTGTTGTAAACAATAATTTATTTTTTCTTTACTTTACTTTATCTTGAGATAGAAGATAGAGCAAAGTAAATAGGGGTAAAAGTATTGTATGATGTACCACTTGTAGTCAAACATGAACACAAGTGACAAGCATGCTCAGAATCGGTCCCAGAATGGCAATCATTGATGAAGCATAACCAAAACAGACTTCAAACTTGTTTAGCATCACCACAAGCTGACCCAAAAATAGCAATAATTATGTGGCATTACTTCCAAAAAAGTGGTAAGGGCAAGAAAATTTCTCGCAAAACTTGGAGCATGGATATAGATTTTGTATACAAACCTTACTAGTATTGTGGTAAGTCTCCCGTCGTGGTGCATCCACTAACATTACTAGTATTGTGGTAAGTCGCCCACCGAGGTGCATTATAGTTCTCACAAACAATTCCAGTATTATGGTAAGTTACCTACAAAGGGGCATTATAGTTCTCACAAACCTTACCAGTATTGCGATAAGTCACCTAATAAGGTGCATTATAGTTTACAAAAACCTTACCAGTATTATGGTAAGTCGCCCATAGAGCTGCATTATAGTTCTCACAAACCTTACCAGTATCGTGGTAAGTCCCACTAAGGTGCATTATAGTGCTCACAAACCTTGCTGTCATTGTGGAAAGTCTCCCACCGAGGTGCATTATAGTTATGATAAACCTTGACCTAAGTGGTCATAAAAGTTCTACATTACTAGGCTTGCTTGACCATCGGTTATGGGAGATTAAAGTCCTAAATTACTAGGCCCGCCTGACCCTCAATTATGGGATATTACAGTCTCACATTACTAGACCTGCATGACCCTTAATTATGGGAGATTAAAGTTCTACATTACTAGGCCTGCAAGACCCTCGGTTATGGGAGATTAAAGTGTGATATTACTTGGTCTGCCTGACCCTCAGTTATGGGCGATTAAAGTCTACTATTTACTTGGCCCACCTGACCCTCGGTCATGGGATATTAAAGTCCAACATTACTAGGCCCGTCTGACCAATGGTTATGGGAGATTAAATTCCTACATTATTAGGCCCGCCTGACCCTCGATTATGGGAGGTTAAAGTCCAATCTTACTTGGCCCGCCCGACCCTCGGTTATGGGATATTAAAGTCCAACATTACTTCGCCCGCCTGACCCTCGGATATGGGAGATTAAAGTCCAAAATTACTTGGCCCTCCTGACTGTCACTTAGGGAGATTAAAGTCCTAAAACTAGGCATGCTTAAAGACCCTGTATTTCGAGCATGCTTAAAGTCCTAAAAGGACCTTTATGGTTGCTCGACCAAGTAATCTCGACAGGTTTTGAGCTTAGAATTTTAAAAGATCCACAGTACTTAGATAACCACCAATTGGTTGCCCTGGCTAGCACGTCTTGAAAGTTTGGGGTTCAAATTGGTTTAAACCACAATAAAATTGTGGAGACATTCTCATTCCAGAGGAATGGGGGAAACTCCAAAAATACTCCTCCAAAATGAAAAATATAGGCAACAAAGATAGCCCTTAAAACTACATTAAGATGATATATGCATATACATGCATCATTACAGAACAAACATGTTGAACGATTATTTCGTACACAGATTTGATATGTCTCAACTGAATACGAGGGGGAAAATGTAGAGTGGGGTTAGAAAAATTAATCACCAACACTCTAATAATTAGCCCCACGGATTTGATAAAATATTGATCTATGATTTATCAAGTTTTACTACAATCCAGACCCTACACGGGCTGAGAAATTATCACGTGCAATTTAATATATTGCTTATACTTCGCATTTGATGAATTACACTAGAGAATACTCTAGTAATGATTTAATTTGTTCATTTAAGATGCCACCACATATATTATGACAAATGGAACCATAAATATTGGACACCTAGTTCCACACAGAACATTAAATGTGTCAAGACCACTTGAGACACGTTACTATAAAAAGAGGGCTCCCCCTCATTTGCAAGGAGGATGGTCTTGGGGACAAAGTAAGGAGAGGAAATCTAACTCTTCTCCCCCAACTAACCTCTCTTGCCCCGTCACGGATTTGATAGTGAATGTCAAATTTCCATAGGTTCATTATGAGTTTTATGTATTTTATATAGTATATGATCATTTGGAGGCGACTAGACGAATATGGCACCCCCCCACACACTAAAAACACCATAACCACCAAAAACTGAATTTTTTGGCCTATTATACACACCCAAGAACTATGCAGACTTTGATTCCGCAAACGAGAAGGATCCATAGGCGCAACAATGTTTCTCAAGTCTAAAGCATGCTCAACACGATGCTTCCCCAAATCTTCACTCATATCTTACACTGGTAATCATTCATAAACTTTAACCAACTTCTTTGTCTCATGCTCAACCGCCTTTCTGTAAAAAAGTATTATAGGCTCTTATGGTCGATGAACAAGTGAAATATCTTCCACACTAGGTAATGCCTCCAGAATTGAAGATCAAATGCCAATACTAGTAACTCCAAATCATGGTTAGGGCAATTTCCATTGCGAGGATTATAATTCTAGGAAGAGTAAAAGATATGTCTCAGCTCCTGCATCAAAACACCCTTAAGTACCTATAAATTATCCTCCTTTACAAAGTAAAGATGTGTTCTCAACCCTCCCTCTGATTGAGGGTTATGATAAAGAACTTATCCTTCCCTAGAATGGTAAACCCAATAGATTACCCATAACAATCCATGCGAGAATGATACTACGATAACCTATCCATCCCTAGTATTATGTCATAAGAAGACATGCCAAAATGAAACTATGGACCATTAATCATAGCCCCCTAATATTTATCCCTGTATTGTGAAAAATATGATAACTATGTGTACCCATCCCCAATGGTGAATCTATATGTAGAAAATAATTTTGACGCTAATATTATTATCCTCGATGATCGAGCTTAGCACCTACTTGTAATACCCCGTATTTTTGTCATATTTATTTATGGGATTAATTAAATTAAATGTGAATTAATTGGAAATTAATCCGGATAAAATACTAACGATATGTGAGTGATTATAATGAGTATATATGGCTATACATATGAATATGAAAATTATGAAATTTGTCGTGAGATTAAAATATGGCAATTTGGAATTTTGTTGAGACGCGTGTGACAGTCGCGTCTGGAATATAATTATTTAATTAAAAAGTGAATTTTAATTCTATTAACCGTATGGTCATTTTGAGTGCGCCAACGCGTCCGGAAGGGTCGAGATAGTCAGAAAACACTAGCCGGGGGTTTAGTTTGGGTCTCGGGGCATTTTTAGGCCATGTCGGCATCGTATAAGGGCATTTTAGTAATTTCGGAATTTTGGGAATTTAAAACCCACGAAAATTAGAGTTAAAAATCTGACTTAGTCTTAACCCACTAAGCCATTTCCAACCCCATTCTAGGTAGTGGGATACGGGGGAAGTTTAGAAAGCTTAAACTTGCCAAAAACCAACCTTAAACCACCATTGTCATCCTTAGAGAAAAGCTGGTAGAGAGAGAGAGAAAGGAAGGAAAATTCTGCAGAGAGAGAGAGAGAATCATTCAACATTCGACATCAAAATTAGAGATACTCATAAGGCAAGTGGTTTAATTTCGTTTTTACAAAGAATGTTTCTTTCATGCGTAGGAAATTGACAGAATTTGTAGTGTTCTTGGGAGTTTGATAAAAACCCATTAATTGGAATTAGAACTTTATATTTTGATGAAAGGATTGCATGTAGAATTGTGTTAGGAGGATTATTATGATGGAAATACACCTTGTTCACATCAAAAACGAATTTAATTATACCCATTGGTGACTTTAAAATTTTAGGGTTCATATTCATATGATTTGGGGTTAAATGAAGGGATTTGATGATTCAATGATATTTAGGAAGAATTGGCCCTATATAAACGTTAATATATGACCTAAGTATGTTTATGATTGATTAGAACCCATATACAATTGTTGGTTTGATGTTTAGAGGAGATTAGAGGTGAAGAAAAGTTGGAAAAACGAGTTAAGGAAAATCTGGGCTCGAATCTGGCCACTCGTTAGAAGACCTGCCCAGGTCGTTCGAACGAGCTCGTTCGAACGAGCTTCTAACGAGTTGACCTTTGACTTCTAACGAGGGTGATGTTCGTTCGATGATTTCGTTCGAACGATATCTCGTTAGAAAGCCCACTTCGTTCGAACTAGATCTCGTTAGAAAGCCCACTTCGTTCGAACGAACTCTCGTTCGAACCAGCCTCGTTCGAACGAGACTTCGAACGAGTTGACAGTTTAGACTTTTTAGCCTGTTTTGATCCCGAGTGTCCCATAACCTTGTGTAAATACAGGGATGACATTTCTTGAGGACTAGCTGATATATTTTGGGATATTTAGGGTATAATGAGGAGTAAAACATGGGTGTGTGATTTGAACCAAATGGAGATTACGGATTAGGACGCGAGTGTCTATTACAACGTGAGAAGAATTAACGGCGTGAGTAATTATGTTAACCGAGAATACGTAACTATGTAACATTATAAGTTGGTATAAGAATGATCAGTGTACTAAATAAATTATGGTGATTACTAAGATATGTGTATACTTAGTATATGTATATGATTTTACGTGTATGACATACCTACCATACTTGCTATCACGGGAGGTTTACGTTCGCTTAGGGCCATCTACTCCTTGTGTGCCCGGATTTAGAGTGGTACCTAGAGGACATAGTTCAAGGGAATGACTTAATTGTGAGTTATTAAGCCAGCTGACTATGGAGCGTAGGTATCTACGTGACCATGGATATGTTGAATTATGTTCGCCTCCAATTTTGTGTGTGGTGTTTATTCTAACAATTCCTGAGAGATTCGGAATTTGTAATCCTTATGTACGTGAGGTACCGGGATGGATAGCAGAGCATGTGTGCACCGTAGCTTAAGTCTCGGGTGCTTGTATTGTATATTTATGACGTGAATGATTATACACTTAATTAATGGGAACTTTCATGTGGGTATTGTGAATATAATTATGGTAATGTTTTGAGAAAACATAACGGCTTAACTGATAGTGAATTGTATTACAAATTGAGAATCTAAGTTTAAGTAAAGCCCTCTATTTAATTGATAATGCTAGAATGTAATATGGGAATCGAGTAGTAAGGGGTAGAACTTATTACGGTTTGTTTAGATATGTATGTCATTTAGATGGGTACGGTACGTTAGGAGTGCACATGTAGTCGAGAGGTGAGAATTTCATGTGAGTGCACGTCCTAACATGTATTTTGTATTTAATGTTTTAATGTTATTAAAACACTTGTTGTTTTTAAAATGATTTCCACTTTCGGCCTCTGACCCATTTGCTTTCAAATCTATTTTTGTAAAAACCATTTTAGGTGCCCAGCCACAAGGACACCATGCTTAGGATTCTCATTCAGGTGACGAGTTGTAGCTGTTTGTGGAAGTTACAGGACTTTGCTTGTAGACGCTTCATCTATCTTGACTCTATTTTCAGCATTTATCAGTTGTAGGGCATGTCGCCCATTTCTTTTAGAGATATTTTAGTTATTTCAGATTTTAAGACTTCTGGCATGTAATTAATTCAGGATTTAGACTTGTCATATTATTTTTAGTTGTGGGATTGTTGTGAGGAGTTTCCTCCGGACTTCTTATTATCATTTGTTGGTTATTTCATTACTTCGTTATGGTGAATGGATTATGTTGTTCTTCCATTATTCTTTTATTGCATGTTAATCAGACTTAATGTAAATTTGGCAACTTACTTTTTAAATACTAGGTGGTTAGTAATCATTAAAATGTTTTCGACAGTGATGCTATTAACTGAACCAACTTGGCATTTTGTATTGATTTAATAAAGAAGTAGCTACCCGGTATTTAATTAGTCGGGGTGTCACAGGTGGTATCAGAGCATCAAGTTCTAGTGTCCTTTAGGATCTGTACGGCTTATTATGTTTTCGCTGAGCTTTCTTTTATATAGAGCCCTAATACTAGGAATGTTGTGTTCATCTCTATACATTGGGAATTCGTACTTTCGCGATTTGTTTATTTGAATGATGAACTCATCCAAATTTACTTAAATTTCAGATGGACCGTCAAGAGGAACTAGCTAAAACGGTTAAGGGCGTCAACGGGCAAGATCGACTCACACCTCAGGTATCCCCAGAGAGAATATCAACCGCCGAGTTAGCAGGTATCGTGGCACAAGCGGTTACCACTGCAGTTTTACAATACCAAGAACGCAACATACAACTTAAAGGAGGCAAAATACCTAGAGAGGTTAGCCAAATGCATGTGAATAAAGCTGAAAAATGTGCAAAAACCCCGAAACCGCGACAACAAACTACCCAAGACCGAGTCAGTTCTAGTCAACAACGTGGTAAAATGAAGCAGTTTCGAAAAGGGAATAAGGTCCCAAGTCAGCAAGGCCGACACCGTCAGCAGCAGGGTCAGAGGGGGAGTAACTTCAGAGGCCGATGTTTCGTGTGTGGAAAGCATGGCCATAAATGCCAGGATTGTCCTGATAAGGGCAGGACCCCACAGCAACAGGGTGCCCGACAGGAGTTGAAGAGGCCTATGTTTCCCACCGCCCTCCCAGCACCAGCTCAAGTACTAGCCCTAACAACTTTTCCTGTAGCTCCAGTGCAACAGGGGCAGTTACAGTACAGACATATCTATAATATCAACCAGGCAGCCGCCCCATAGGCACCACCCGCGATTTGGGGTATGTTTTCTATCCATGAGACTTTTGGGTCGAATTTTGTTTTTACTGGGACAACTCAATTGTTTTATAATTACATATTATGCGAAGACCTTAGGGTTATTAACAGCAGCATTGAGCACTGTAACGTAGGTAGACTCACCACTGGGGAATGGTTCATTTTTCTTTATATGCCGGGGAGTGGGGGTAAAGATTGGTAGTTTGGTATTACCCGCGGATATGTTAGTATTAGAGATGATCGAGTATGATGCCATTATTGGCATGGATTGGCTAGTTGCGTACCGAGCCATGATTGACTGTTTCAGTAGGAGTATTATCTTTTCCATTCCCGGGAAGGAGATGTTTTTGGTGGCGATGCCTCGTTCTGAGGGAGGATCGTCCACTCATTTGTACTATATAGAGGAGGAGACCTCTAAGAAAGTGGTGATACCACTTGATTCGATTCCGGTTGTTCGAGACTTTTGCCGACGTATTTCAGGATATACCTGGATTACCTCCGAGTAGAGAGATAGACTTTGTGATCGACTTGACTCCGGGCACTCGGCCTATTGCCCGCGCACCGTACCGTATGACTCCAGCAGAGATGCGGGAGCTACGAGATCAGATTGAGCAGTTATTTGGGTCAGGGGTTTATACGGAGGAGTACTTCGCCGTGGGGTGCCCCTATGTTATTCGTGAAGAAGAGAGATGGTTCACTGAGATTGTGTGTGGACTACTGGGAGTTGAACAAGGTCACGATACGGAATAAGTATTCGTTGCCTCGAATCGATGACCTATTCGACCAATTGAGAGGAGCCTCTTTCTTCTCGAAGATTGATTTGCGGTCGGGATACCATTAGTTGCGTATCAGTGGGGAGGATGTCTCGAAGACTGCATTCTTAACGAGATATGGTTCTTACGAATTTCGGGTTATGCCTTTTGGTTTGACCAACGCTCCAGCAGTGTTTATGGACTTGATGAATAGGGTGTTCAGAGAGTCCCTTGATCAGTTCGTCATTGTCTTCATTGATGATATTCTGGTTTACTCCCAGACAGAGGAGGAGCACGCCAAGCATTTGAGGCAGGTTTTGCAGACGCTACGTCGGAACGAGCTGTATGCAAAGTATGAGAAGTGCGGGTTTTGGCTTAAGGAGGTCCAGTTTTTGGGACACATTATTTCCGATCGGGGGATATCTGTTGATCCGGGAAGGGTATCCGTGGTGAGGGAGTGGGGACAGCCCACGACACCGACTGAGATCCGTAGTTTCTTGGGCCTAGCAGGATACTACAGGAGGTTTATTCGGGGATTTTCGAAGATAGCAGGTCCTTTGACACATCTGACTCGTAAGGGTGTGCCATTCATCTGGAGTGATGCCTGTCAGTTGGCATTCGATGAGTTGAAAGACAAGTTAACCTCAGCACCTATGTTAGCATTGTCGAGACCGGGAGTTGAGTATCTAGTCTACACCGATGCATCCTTGCAAGGACTTGGAGGTGTATTGTAGCAGGAGAGTCAGGCCATAGCTTATTCTTCTCGTAAGCTAAAGCCTCACGAGAAGAATTACCCCACTCATGACTTGGAGTTTGCGGCAGTTGTATTTGCCATTCGTATTTGGAGACATTACCTGTTTGGGGAGAAGTTTCGATTGTCCACGGACCACAAGTCCCTACAGTACCTATTAACGCAAAAGGAGTTGAATATGCGGCAAAGGAGGTGGCTTGAGTTCGTGAAGGATTATCAGTTTGATATCCAATACCAGCCGGGGAAGGCTAACGTTATAGCAGACGCGTTGAGCCGTAGGCTAGTAGATGAGGTGTCAGGGGTGTGAAAAGCCAAATGGAAGGAGTTGGTACACCAGGATGCAGTGGCCCGTTCATTCATGTCAGTAATGACGGTTACACCCCATATTGTCACGAGAGTGGTAAAGGCACAGGCAGATGACTTGTTCTGTCAGGAGCTAATAGTTCGATTACTATCAGAGGGAGCCGAGTCCTATACTGTTAGCACGGACAGGGGATTACGATTCAGCGGCAGACTGGTAGTTTCGAAAGGAGAGGAATTGTGACACGAGGTGATGGTATAGTCGCACGGCTCACGGTTCGCGGTACATCCCGGTGGGGACAAAATGTACCAAGGCATGAGACGACAGTATTGGTGGAGCGGGATGAAAAGAGATATTGTCGTGTTTGTTTCGAAATGCGCCACTTGTCAGCTAGTAAAAGTGGATCATCAAAGACCGACAGGACTTTTACAACCATTGGAGGTCCCGATGTGGATGTGGGAGAGCATATCCATGGACTTTATCACAGGGTTGCCAACGTCACAGAGGGGTCACGACTCCATTTGGGTGATTGTGGACAAGTTGTCCAAAGTTGCTCATTTTCTACCCGTGAGGACAGACTACACTACGGGACAGTATGCCCAGCTATTTATTTCAGAGATAGTGAGACTTCACGGTGTGCCCCTAAATATCGTGTCTGACAGAGACAAGATATTTGTTTCACGATTTTGGGAAAGTTTTCAGGAGGCCATGGGCACGGAATTGCGGTTGAGTACGGCGTATCACCCGCAGACCGATGGGAAGACCGAGCGTACAAATCAGATGTTGGAGGACATGTTGCGTATGTGCATCATTGATTTTGGACGTGGATGGGAGCAGTATCTTCCACTGGTGGAGTTTGCTTACAACAACTCCTACCAGTTCACTATTGGCATGGCTCCATTTGAGGCACTGTACGGTAGACCTTGTCGTTCCCCAGCATGTTGGTTGGAGGTGGGGGACAACAAACTAATTGGGCCAGAAGTGATTCAGGATACTTCGGCAAGGATAGAATTGATACGGAGTCGCATTCGGGTAGCTCAGGACCGCCAGAAGAGCTATGCTGATGCGAAGAGGTCCTTTCGGGAATTTGCAGTGGGGGACCAGGTTTTGCTCAGAGTATCTCCCATGAAGGGGATTATGCGTTTTGGGAAGAAGGGGAAGTTGGCACCGAGATATGTGGGGCCATTTCCTATTATTGAGCGGATTGGACCGGTTGCGTATAGACTTGGGTTACCGGAGAATTTGCATCGGATTCACGATGTGTTTCATATTTCCTCGCTAAGGAAATATCTTAGAGATGATTTGGCTCATTCTCACATTTCTTTGGAGGACATAGACCTCCAGCCTGATAGCTCCTATGAGGAGGGGCTGATTGCTATTTTGGACCGAAGCGAGCGAAAACTGCGGTCAAAGATAGTTCCGTTAGTGCGTGTTCAGTGGCGACATCATAATGTCGAGGAGTCCACCTGCGAGCGCGAGGATGAGATGTGCGAACGTTATCCAGAGTTGTTCTTACAAGGTACTTTCTAGTTCCGAATTTCGGGACGAAATTCAGTTATTAGGGGGGAAGTATGTAATACCCCGTATTTTTGTCATATTTATTTATGTGATTAATTAAATTAAATGTGAATTAATTGGAAATTAATCTGGATAAAATACTAACGAGATGTGAGTTGGTATTTGATTATAATGAGTATATATGGCTATACATATGAATATGAAAATTATGAAATTTGTCGTGAGATTGAAATACGGCAATTTGGAATTTTGTTGAGACGCGTGTGACAGTCGCGTCTGGAATATTATTATTTAATTAAAAAGTGAATTTTAATTCAATTAACTGTATGGTCATTTTGAGTGCGCCAACGCATCCGGAAGGGTCGAGATAGTCAGAAAACACTAGCCGGGGGTTTAGTTTGGGTCCCGGGGCATTTTTAGGCCATGCCGGCATCGTATAAGGGCATTTTGGTAATTTCGTAATTTTAGGAATTTAAAACCCACGAAAATTAGAGTTAAAAATCTGACTTAGTCTTAACCCACTAAGCCATTTCCAACCCCATTCTAGGTAGTGGGCTACGGGGGAAGTTTAGAAAGCTTAAACTTGCCAAAAACCAACCTTAAACCACCATTGTCATCCTTAGAGAAAAGCTGGTAGAGAGAGAGAGAAAGAAAGGAAAATTCTGCAAAGAGAGAGAGAGAATCATTCAGCATTCGACATCAAAATCAGAGATACTCATAAGGCAAGTGGTTTAATTTCGTTTTTACGAAGAATGTTTCTTCCATGCGTAGGAAATTGACAGAATTTGTAGTGTTCTTGGGAGTTTGACAAAAACCCATTAATTGGAATTAGAACTTTATATTTTGATGAAAGGATTGCATGTAGAATTGTGTTAGGAGGATTATTATGATGGAAATACACCTTGTTCATATCAAAAACGAATTTAATTATACCCATTGGTGACTTTAAAATTTTAGGGTTCATGTTCATATGATTTGGGGTTAAATGAAGGGATTTGATGATTCAATGATATTTAGGAAGAATTGGCCCTATATAAACGTTAATATATGACCTAAATATGTTTAGGATTGATTAGAACCCATGTACAATTGTTGGTTTGATGTTTAGAGGAGATTAGAGGTGAAGAAAAGTTGGAAAAACGAGTTAAGGAAAATCTGGGCTCGAATCTGGCCACTCGTTAGAAGACCTGCCTAGGTCGTTCGAACGAGCTTCTAACGAGTTGACCTTTGACTTCTAACGAGGGTGATGTTCGTTCGAACGATATCTCGTTAGAAAGCCCACTTCGTTCGAACGAGATCTCGTTAGAAGTCCCACTTCGTTCGAACGAACTCTCATTCGAACCAGCCTCGTTCGAACGAGACTTCGAACGAGTTGACAGTTTAGGCTTTTTAGCCTGTTTTGATCCCGAGTGTCCCATAACCTTGTGTAAATGCAGGGATGACATTTCTTGAGGACTAGTTGATATATTTTGGTATATTTATGGTATAATGAGGAGTAAAACATGGGTGTGTGATTTGAACCAAATGGAGATTACGGATTAGGACGCGAGTGTCTATTACGACGTGAGAACAATTAACGGCGTGAGTAATTATGTTAACCGGGAATACGTAACTGTGTAACATTATAAGTTGGTATAAGAATGAGCAGTGTAATAAATAAATTATGGTGATTACTAAGATGTGTGTATACTTAGTATATGTATATGATTTTACGTGTATGACATACCTACCATACTTGCTATCACGGGAGGTTTACGTTCGCTTAGGGCCATCTACTCCTTGTGTGCCCGGATTTAGAGTGGTACCTAGAGGACATAGTTCAAGGGACTGATTTAATTGTGAGTTATTAAGCCAGCTGACTATGGAGCGTAGGTATGTACGTGACCATGGATATGTTGAATTATGCTCGCCTCCAATTTTGTGTGTGGTGTTTATTCTAACAATTCCTGAGAGATTCGGAATTTGTAATCCCTATGTACGTGAGGTACCGGTATGGATAGCAGAGTATGTGTGCACCGTAGCTTAAGTCTCGGGTGCTTGTATTGTATATTTATGACGTGAATGATTATACACTTAATTAATGGGAACTTTCATGTGGGTATTGTGAATATAATTATGGTAATGTTTTGAGAAAACATAACGGCTTAACCGATAGTGAATTGTATTACAAATTGAGAATCTGAGTTTAAGTAAAGCCCTCTATTTAATTGATAACGCTAGAATGTAATATGGGAATCGAGTAGTAAGGGGTAGAACTTATTACGGTTTGTTTAGATATGTATGTCATTTAGATGGGTACGGTACGTTAGGAGTGCACATGTAGTCGAGAGGTGAGAATTTCATGTGAGTGCACGTCCTAACATGTATTTTGCATTTAATGTTTTTATGTTATTAAAACACTTGCTGTTTTTAAAATGATTTCCACTTTCGGCCTCTGACCCATTTTCTTTCAAATCTATTTTTGTAAAAACCATTTTAGGTGCCCAGCCACAAGGACACCATGCATAGGATTCTCATTCAAATGATGAGCTGTAGCTGTTTGTGGAAGTTACAGGACTTTGCTTGTAGACGCTTCATCTATCTTGACTCTATTTTCAGCATTTATCAGTTGTAGGGCATGTTGCCCATTTCTTTTAGAGATATTTCAGTTATTTCAGATTTTAAGACTTCTGGCATGTAATTAATTCAGGATTTAGACTTGTCATATTATTTTCAGTTGTGGGATTGTTGTGAGGAGTTTCCTCCGGACTTCTTATTATCATTTGTTGGTTATTTCATTACTTCGTTATGGTGAATGGATTATGTTGTTCTTCCATTATTCTTTTATTGCATGTTAATCAGACTTAACTTAAAATTTGGCAAATTTCTTTTTAAATACTAGGTGGTTAGTAATCATTAAAATGTTTTCGACAATGATGCTATTAACTGAACTAACTTGGCATTTTGTATTGATTTAATAAAGGAGTAGCTACCCGGTATTTAATTAGTCGGGGTGTCACACTACTAAAAATGAAAATGAAACACCCATACCAAATAAAACATTCCCTTAAGCAACCATAAATAGGAAGCACACACTCAACTGATTATATTGATGTCAAAGCATCCCTCGAAATGACGTGATACACACATACACATTGTCATTGTTTTCAAACCTACTGTTCGGCCTGTGATGGTATTGCTAAATATGGAATGAACACAATAGGTGGGGTCGATAACTCCTAATGTTTGCCTTTTGGTGCCTAATATATATGGTGTACTCTTTAATCCTAGGCATGCTAATATCCCTTAGTGAACTTCTCAATTATTTGTCCTACCTAACGACAAGGAAAATGAGTCATGAGAAACATCCCATGATGACATTTAACCTACTGTGGTCCAAACAAGACTATATCCTACTGATTGTAACCCTTTTATCTTTGATGAGTCCATTATCCTTGGCCCTGATAGCCCTGTCTTTGACAATCATCATATCCCCTATGCTTCTTATGGGAATGATCCTCATGTTATAGACCCCTCAGCTCCTATGTATGGGAAGACTCTCCTACACCACAAAAAGTACTGCCTGTTTGGCTAGATTTAACCCTATTAAACCTCTTATCCCCCATCACCTTCTAAAACTTGCAATGTTCCTAAAAATTCATTATGGCGGAAAAATCTACCTAAGTTTATCTGATGATCCAAGAAGTGGTCTCCTCTATACAACATACATTTAGGCCCGAGCGATATACAAAGATCATCGTCACAGGGTCAGCCTCATACCCTCAGACTTATAGGGTAGATTATTTTGAAAAATATTGCTAAGAATGCACTGAATCTACTAGAATGAGTATTTGAGTAGTTTCAAGTGTGCACAAGTGGGTGCATATACTAGCATTGCATTTTAAGGAGAAATCACACATTTCCTATAGCTTCCAGAAAGATATATGTCTCCTACCCAGAAGATGAGGTCTATCAACATTCTCTATGTAACTTTGGGTGAACAGTACACCCCCAAGCCACATATAAATAGGATTGTACCTCCTAGCTTGTTAAATAAATCATATAGTTGTAAATAGTATCAAAAATCTTGAAAATATTATTAGAGAGAGAAAGTAATAAAGTATAACCTCTAAAACATTTTATTGTTAATGATAAATATGTAACTTGACAATGGATGTAATCCAATTGGCTGGAATAGTTCAAATTTCTATGTGAACCTTTGTTTTACTTCATTTACGGCATTAATTACTATTAAACGTGATACCCATAGATTTTTAGTTCATGAATCAATGAGTTATTCTTCTTTATCGGAGTTGTTATAATTTTGTGTAACATTAGTTTGGTGTCGTGTGTGGGACGTGACTATTAACTTAATTATTTTTAATGAGCACGCTCGCTCATATCCTGGAAATAGGAACATATTTAACTTATATCACATTTGGATCTATATTTTAAAGGTTTGAGTTAAGGGAATTCCCTCCTTCATCTTCAATTTAGTTTCTAGGTATGTGATGAACTAGTTCATAGTTTAGTTGCAATTTTGGTTTGGAAATCACTATTCACCATAATATTTTTTATATTTTGATCCTAAAATCATCACCAGGTTATCCCAAATTCTATTTTCCCAATAGATGTAAAAATTCAAGGTAGAAACATTAACCTGTATCTGTCAAATTTGTGTTACTATTCAATCTCTTGTCCAAAATGTTTTTGGGTTAAGTTCCTTTTCGAAAACATCAAATTGTTAATATGCAAATGTAATTAGATATACCATCACCAAATCCTGGTGGGATGCATTCTTTAAGAAACACACTACTGCAAAAAATGATAAAGCTCATCAGAGAACTAAAATTGATGATAGCAAATTAAGAAAAAATGCAATCTCGGATGATGGCTCTTATTAAGATTTTGGTGGGAAGACCATCGTAGGGGGTAATGAACCCTCATACTCAGATGTAGTGGTAGCCTAAATCCTTCACATGAAATGATCTATGATCTAAATAAATTTATTCCATCGGGGATAAGATGCAAAAATGTAGAAGGATCTTGTTAGCTCGATCTGGGTGTGGGTAGAATAAGAAAGATAAAATTCTAGAACAAGAGGACGCAAAGGCTTAATCGTAACTAAGGATCGAAGAGTACTCTTATAAATTAGAAAAGACATCCTTTATCCCCAAAACAATGTTTTTAACTGGGTGAATCATTGATAGCAACAAAGGCCCAATTCTTTTACAAGGCTTACAAATCATTCAACCTTGGAAAGGCTTGGACCCAAATGATGTGTCCCTCCTCTAGCTCAAAGTTAATGTTACATGAGATAATGACTTTGGGGGCATGGGGGATCATAGACATTGAGAGGATTGGCATATATTGAACCTATAGATATGTCATATATATTGAATAATAAGAGTCGAGGAGTATCGAAGAAAGAGGGTTCTAGGGACAACCACCCTGAAAGTGAAGATCCTTGGAAAATTTCCATTCGCATGATTGAAAATATGTTGGGTGACCTGATAAATAGTAATAATCCTTCTTATAAAAGCATACACGTAGGGGTCTCCCTTCATCCCATAGATTGTTAGATATATAACTCCTGCAAAATTCAAACTTCCAATTGTAATGCCAAAGTATGATAGAAGCCGAAATACAATTTATCTGTGTAAATGTACTAATCGTCCACTGATTTATACTTAGTTCCAAACGAAATGTGATGTCGACAATTCTGGGAAACTCTCACTGGATCCACACACATATGGATCACAAGTATGCTTAAGGGTTATCTAAGAAATTTCAAAGATCTTATGGATAAGTTCATTCAAAACTTATGTTTCGATCAGTAACTATATAGGTGGGTAACCCACCTCATAAATGTCTGACAGAAGATGTAGTAAACACATAGAGACATCATCTCCATGTTTAACAAAGAAAAACTTAAATTTGTCAGCTGTGATGATAAAATTTCAATCAAAGCTCTCATTATTGAACTCCTACCAGGACAACTATACTGGGAACTTTTTAAAGACCCTCCTGCCATAATGGATGAAATTTTAGAGGAGGCTATGAAGGTCATGGAGTTCAAGGAAGAGGTGGAAGCATAAAAAGGAGAGATCAAATAGGATGCATTAGATAAATCTTCTCAGGGTAAGGACAAATATGGGGTAAGAAGCCGGATTAAAAGTTCACAAGTTAGACGTCCCCTAAAAAAATTTCAACATATCCGAATGAAATTAAGGATGATGAGAAGATAAAATGGCCTGGAGAGCTAAAGTCCCCATCAACTAAGAGAAACAAAATGAAGTATTATGAATTTCATAAAGATCATGACCATGAAACTAACTTATTTTATGCCCTCAAGGATGATATTGACAATCATTGAGAAATGTCGGATGATTAGATTCGTGCATAAAAATGGTTATCCTCATAAGAAAAGGAAGAGGCAAGAATTTCCCACATGAGACAAAAAAAAAACAAAAAGGAAGGTAAAAATCCAAAAAAAGGGGCATAAGACGATGTCTCTGGAGAGAAAAATAAATTATTTAAATAAGATCTTTTTACATGATGTAAATTTTCCCCGTGTGGATGAATATAAATACAAGTTTCACTCATATCTTACATGATTGATTCATTATATGTATTTCTTCTTATGTTAAACCTCATTCATGATGTAAAAGGTAAATGCTTTGGTACTTGAACTCATAGGAATTCATCACTGTATGGCATATATGGGGGTATTCTCTTGAAAAAGATGGACCTAGTTAAAGTTCGGATCTTTTTAGGACAAAGTTACGAGGGTAAAAAATAATAATGTGAAACCATCAAGGCTACGACCAACAAAAATGTTCGATTAAATTCTCCTAGCATAACTTAAAAAGTGATGAGAAAATGGTAAAGATAAATGATTTTCTCATTCAAGGACACCCTCATCTTAAATGTAAAACATGGACACAATCCAAGGTAAATATAAAAGGGGAAAACTTTAATTAGATCGACCAGTTTTATAAAAATTAGTTTAAGGACGAGTATGGATCAATATTAATAACTTGTTTGGCTGATTTAAGAAACAATATTCTAAGGACTAAGTAAATATTGCATTAATAATAATATTACTCTCTTCATAATGTAGAACTTGGATTCGATACATGGTAAACACAGGAGGGAAAAATTTAACCAGTCCGATCGATTTTATAAAAGTTATTTTAAGAAAAAATGTGGATTGATTTCCATTGAATGTTTGGCTAATTTGAGAAGAAACGACTTAAGAAAAAGTTAATTCTTATGTTGATAATAGTTGACGTGACTTGGTATTAGACAAATGAGTTTTGATGTTTTAGAATAGGACCTCTTACAACATCATTAGGGTGAGCCTCCGCTTGGGAAATACCCGATGTTATGTGTCCTACTGTAACCTAGAGGTTATATAGTTTGGTGATTTTATCGTGTCATTAAAAAATAGGATACCTTGTGGTTTTCCTAGGAATGGGCCTTATTGTTCATAGGCATTACCTTTCGTCCCTTATCCTACAAATACAAAATATGTAGTTGTGTTAATTTATAGATTAACATGTAGTGTGAGGTTTTCGTGGTAAGGTAATTTGGTTATAGTGCTTGAACACTCATTGACGATCAAAGGATATAGGCTTGTGAAATCGTATTGAAAATTTCCTTGGAGATATATACTAAGGGTTATCTGATGAGATGTTAATACGAGTGGTAGTCATTCCCTAGTGATAGTGAATCGAGGTCGTGTAGCACATGTTATGGTATGAATCGTGGTTTCTTATAATACACATGTAAGTTGTTTAGAGAAGTAACTAAGTTTTCGTGAGGCATTGTGAATCATTATTACATTGAAGTTTACATAAGTGATGGTAGACTATTGATGAGTGTAATATTGTAGATCATGTTGACTTGTGACGGTGCCTTGGAATTTGTTCTACGACTTTTTTTTTACAGGCATGTGTTATGATATGACCTTAGAGATTAATTTCAAATTTTTTTTTATCAATGCCAGGTGATGCACCTTAGATACATGGAGCACGATGGTGTTCGATATGGATTTAGATATAACACTAGGGATAAAGTGTTAGGCTTGATTATAGCACCTAGTTGTGCTACCTATAAGATTAGTAATGACTCCTTTAAGGCAAATCACTAGGCATGGGTGATGATTGGAACTTGAGATGCAATTATAATGATTATGATTTGAGATCATGTAAACGGTGCTAAGTGTGGTAGTAATGGTTTAGGAATAGAATGTTGAAACTTTGGATGCTTAGTTGTGATAGGTCGGTAACTAATGATGAGTGACAAGAGAATTAACTTCGCCTTGAATTATTATCCTGAGTCTTATCAGTGATGGATAGGTAGCATTAGTCCTAAGGAGGGAACCCTAGAGTTTTATCCCTTCGAAGAAATTATTTTGTCTTCCATCCGTTCGACATAGATGAATGATTCTTGGTAGAACTCATCAGGGTTAAAGGGCCAATATAGGATGCATGGAAAGGCCAGGGTGCTTGACAAGTACCGGTAAAAGTTAGAGGCTTTAAATATATGTCATGGGCTCATACTTCGCGTGGTTCAATTTGTTGTCAGAATAAGATTACATTATTTGGGGTAGTAGTGGCCTGATTCGTTGCCTTCGTGTGCCTCCTTGATCCCGGTAATGGGAAGTTGTTGACTTATTTTGATTAGTGTGTGGAGATTCATAAGTTCAGTTGTGATGTGGGTTAGGCCTACGCTGGCCAATGGATCACAGTATGTGAGTGTGCCCTTCTTCGTATGCACCTTTATTCTACACCAGTTTGTGTGTGCACATGTTTTTGTGCTCTTAAATATAGTTGCATGTGTTTTATTTTACACCAGTCTGTATCTGTGCATGTTCTCGCTATCTTACATATAGTTGCATGTGTTACTTGATTGCTCTAGGTTAATGGGTTGCTAGTTACCTGGTATAAATAGTTGCGAGTTGGTCATGCGCCTCGAGGTTGTGACACAAGGATATTACGATTTTGGGAATTGAGGACATGACCTCTTGTATGTGTTAGTGTAGTGATACTCAAAGTGACCCTAGGTCGACATAGAGATATTATATGAGATATCGTTCGGGTAGAACTATGTGATAAGGCGATTCACTTTGCAGTTATTTTGTATAATGAGAAGTGTTGAAATTATATCCAGCTAGGCTAGGCTTGATCCAAGAAATTATTAGAGGAAACATAGATTGAGAATCCTAACGTATAAATGATCTGTGTTAATGAATTCATTGGTGTCATTAGAATGTTTTCCAAGTATAAAAAACCCTGAGGTTTTGTTGCATACTTGAGGACTAGCAATAGGACCTTAGGGTGTGTCGTGATTGGATTAACAATGATGGTTGATTAAAGAAAAATCCTTAGGCTTATACCAAAGTGTTGAGCATACCTAGGATTGAAAACCGGTCATAGGTAACTGGGCTATAGATTGTAATGAGCCAAAAATTTTGAGGATGAAATTCCCTAAGGGGGGAAGTTTGTAATATCCTGCCCCGATAAATTAAATACATAACATATATGATTTTTTGTGACAATGTATAAAGTAGAGTTGAAGAAAATCCTTGGTTTATATAGAGAAATTATTGTTTATAAAACTAACTAAAAAATTAAAGACTTAGCTTAATGTAATATTATCTCTTATCAAAACTGAAAATTTGTAAGAGAAAACTATACAGGTCATAACAGAACTCAGTTCACATAAACAATAAGTTTACTCCATAAAGTTTACAATACATGTGGGAAATATATATATTGAGAAAGAAACTCTACCCATCCTTTCGTTTAAGATTGAGTTTTGTGTCCCCTGTACAAGGTAAGGAAATTAATGGGTAAATGGAGGAACATGAAGTCCTGTCATTTTAACTAAGAAGAACCCGTCATTAGAACGACTTAGCCCGTCGTTCGAATGACTAAAGGCTATCGTTTGAATGACTGAGCCGTCGTTTGACCGACCAGGAAGAAATCCGCCTTTCCCCTTTTTTCTGTCAAGATCTCATTAGTGGACCTAAGATTTTACACCAACTCATGGAGCTGATGGGAGAAAATAATGTTATAATTGTATCATAAGGTTTGTGGATTGACAACTTAACATAAGAGAGAGAGAGTGAAGTCGTGACCGTATATTGTTAGGTGTTGTCGATGGATGGAGGTACCAACACACGATTTGGTGGCATTTTTGTAATAGGAATCTTTCATTTAAAGCTAAAGGTCGTGTTAGTCAAGTATAAGAGAGAGACTCGGGGCAGATAACCGGGGGCCATTATCATTTCTCACAATCTCTTATGAACACAAATATGGATTATTCACTATCTTGTTAACTGTGGTAACCACACTCAAGCCCTAGAATAAATACAATGTCCACCATTGTTAAGTTAGAGATTTAAATAAAGCTACAAAATACAAAAGTTAGTATTAGGGTTTTGATTGATATTTAAGGAGACATCATTGGAAGAACTTGAGTGTGTTATTGGAGGTATTTGAAGAGTTTTTTAATGGATCTTTTCTTAGAGTGTGTTGGATATTCAATGGAGGCCTATGTGGCAGAGCTTTTGTGACTCCCTTCAGGACCACCTTTGGACGTAGGGGAGTCACCCATCTTCACCATAACCACTACCATCTTTGAAGATCACTTAGTTGGGATGATCTACTCTTTTATTGAGACTCTATTTGATAAATATTGTAGTCTTATTATTGTGTATGATTAAGAGTAGGGTTATCATCAAATAATATTAGGTAAATTCAAAATGGACATTTTTACGGAATAGAAATGTAAGAAAATATTGTTTGCATATATTTTATAGTAAAATTGAAAATAGACATTTTTATTGAATAAAAATGTAAGAAAATATTGTTTGTGTATGTTTTCTAATAAAACTATAAATAGACATTTTTATGGAATAAATATGTAAGAAATTATTATTGTAGTGTGTTTCCTAGCACAAAGGAAATAACAAACATTTTATGGAATAAAAATGTAAGAAACGTCATTTTGGTGTATTTCTAGTGAAAAAGAAATAATAAACATTTTATGGAATAAAAATTTAAGAAATGTCATTGTGGTATATTTTTAGTGAAAAGGGAATTGTGAACATTTTTATGGAATAAAATGTGAGAAAATGGTAATTTGTGTATTTCTAGTTACAACAAATAATAGACATTTTTATGAAATGAAAATGTGGAATGACGTTGTCAAAATATTTATGAAATAAATATTTTTAAGTTTCTTGCAAAATTAAAACTTTATGAATAAATGGACATTTGTTGAGTTTAAGGGAATTGATAAAATGTCTTTTTTACTTGAAATGCATATTTAATCCACTTGATAGGATTTTAGTATTTAAAGTCCACTTTCTATGCATATAAACGTGTGGAATTTTGATAATAAATATGTGAGAAAGTTTAAAGAAATTCTCATTGGATTTAAGCATGGAATAAGACAACGAAAAATTAGGAGCTCAAATTGTAAAAGGTGTTATTTATGTTTCAAATGTGTTAAAGTGACAAGTGTAAAAGTTGGG